>JAODTR010006123.1:0-10964 GCA_025399935.1 Amblyopsis rosae
GTCCCTTGCTGAAGCTGCTGCCCCCGCGACCCGACTCCGGATAAGCGGATGAAGATGGATGGATGGATGGATGGTTCTGTTTGGTTCTTTGTCGGTTATTGTTTTGTGTATGGTGTGTGTTAGCGTGCGTTCTCTATTAACGCTTATTGTTTATAACAATAAACAATAAGCCTGGTACCTGCGCCTGGTACCTGCCTTGCCCGCTCCCGCCCGTTACAAATAGGGTTATAATTAATATATTTACAGGCATAGTAAGTCAGGTATAGTTAAGGACAATGATTGTTTACAGTATATTTGAACTCGATTACAACATAAACATTTCTCCCTTCAATGCCATAGGGTGCACCCTCAGAAGCTCCGCCCCCTTCAATGACATGGGGTGCTCCCTCAGAAGCTCCGCCCCCTTCAATGACATGGGGTGCTCCCTCAGAAGCTCCGCCCCACACATTGGAAACACATTGCGAAAGCTAGGGTATTGTTGTTGTGTGCGACCTGCACAACTTTGTGTTCCTATTTACAGAGCCAGGGCTGTGTAGACGTACCGGATCATGTTTTCAGTAAGCAGAGAGCGGTAAGCTAGTGCACTTGTGTATTAGCTTACAATCGCTTACTAAACCTTTAATAATAATAATAAAAAACATTCCTGACCCTGCAGACAGGCTAACGTGCTGACAGCTAGCTGAACGACTGAGATCACGCCTGAACGCTGACACTTTACTACGTATCAGCAGGTCTCCCATGCAGACCTGTGCGTAAAGACGCAGCGATTCAGCTAGCGCTTGATGCTTCCAGATGCAGAAAAATCAATGACCGGTCCAAGCGGTAGATTGATGCTAACCTGTGCGATTTGATCACTGAACCAGGATATGTGCCCTTGCACTCATTGGGCAGCACATTTACTACAACACACAGCATGCTCTCCATCTAACTCTCCAAACATTACCTTCAGTAAATCGCAATACTTGAGGTGTGTAAAGACACATTGAGAAAACTTAGCAGGTGATGGATTTCTTTAAAAGAAAATGTGTGAAGAAGCCAACAGGGCTAGAGTGATCAATCATATATTATGGTTTCATTAGCATCAAGTCTTGCTTCCTGGTGACCAAGCAAATTGTTTTCATCCCAATAAACCACTCAGGCACTGTGCTGAAATAGACAGCAATCGCTCGACCCTTCTTCTACCAATCCTTCTGCTCTGCTGCCCAAATATGTCACATCAACAGACTGATTAAGCTATCAGTTGTTTATTCAGAACATCTGTAACTAATGGTTAATGGCCTTTGGCACCTTTTATGTATAAAGGCATTTATCTCCAAATTGACAATTGTAGTCATTTTTTATTAGAACAATTTTTCATGAATTAAATGGGAGTTACTAGTGGCAGTTAAAGGCAGTGCGGCGGTGCGAGGCTATTTACATGTTGCTTATAACTTTCTTAAAGAATTTAAAAAGTGAATCGTTATTCAGAACAACGGCTTCAGCAAACTATAGTGTAGAAATGTGTAGAAATATCAATTGATTCTGTTGTATGTTGACTTTAACGAGATCCTGCATTCATCTAGCAGACAAAGCTTCGTCAGCTTTAGTCAGGAATTAGTCAGCTAAATAGTAAAAACTAAAGTCATACATTTGACAAGCATTTGCTGTCAATTCACATCTAGGAAAGGATCAATCTGGTACTTAATGGATATCAGCAGTTTAAAATATCTCATCTATTTATCCTTCCATCCATCCTATGGCATCACATTGTCAAGACTAGAGTGCAAAAAGAAGATGAAAAATAACCCGGCATGTTTTTCATTTTGCGTGTTAAACTATTCCGAGCACGAGTTGAACTGTAACCTAGGGTGACCATGTTTTGGTTTTCACCAAGTCATCGTCACGATGGCAGCAGAGCGGTGCCTATAGTGGGTGACAGGTTGATGCTGTGGGGTTGAAATAGTTTCACAAATGATTCCACAACTATGCAACTTCTTTCAGACTTTATAGTATGTTTGTCAAAGTTTGAAAAACACAGTCCTTCCCTACAGTATGTCATGTCTTCTAGTGAGAGACCTACAGCATGTTGACACATTCAGTGCTATCACTGCATTAACAATCCCTTGTCTTAGAGCGCTTTCATTCATTTTGTTTTGTAATCAGGGAAAGCCTTTTATAACATGGCTGTATATCAAGTGCAGTGTGCAGTTATGGTGGTGTGAAATGCAAAACATCCACAGCATCTTCTGTTTTAGGCTGCCTGGTATCATAAAATGATACAGTATATCAGTGTATCCTACTATTTACATGGCAAACTCTCCTTTAGCTCCAGTTTATGTGGGCTTTTCTAGATCGCACCTTTATTCCTCACTGACATTTACGTGCCAACTCAGGTCAAGCATTCTGCTTCCATATGACCGAGACGAAAACACTTTTAGCTTATGCTAACAATCCGTAGCCGTCTTGTGAAGGGCGTGTCGGCTATATGACCAATCAATGGTGGCGTTTGAGAAGGCAACACAAGAATGCACACACAATGAATGCAAAAGCCAAAACCCCGGATCATTTTGGTGATTTAGAAATCATGGCCGGACACGTTTTAAGGTCTCAAAAGAGGACGTGTCCAGAAAAACGAGAACGCATGGTCAGCCTACTTAAACGCTAATACAATTATTTTTTGTTTTTCCAAGTCACCATTTAACAAACTTTTACTTGGTATTTGTGGTTGGCACTATCTGTAAAAATGGCACATTTAAAAGATAAAATTGTTGCTATGATCATCTCTCATGCTGAAAAAATAAATTGAATGTCTGTCTGAAATATTGCATTAACTGGATAAAGTAGGCCCTATTCCTTATTTGCATTCATGAATATGTCCCGAGTCTGAGAAATAATTTACTTATAAGAGCCGTTCAAATTGTCCAATGGACTCAACATTTCAATAGTGAGTGCACACAGCACTGCTCTTTCCCGCAGAATCTCATAGTAAAATGTGCATCACTAACCAGAGAGCTCTCAACTTTCCTCAGACCTTTTCCTGCACTGTCAATCACTCAAGTACAATAGAGAGGGAGTCTGTGGAGGTCTCATTTCGCTCCATGGCCTGAGGTGCGTTCAAATTAGCAGTTTTTGCCGCTGGCTTTGAGTTCATGGCGAACGTTTGCGAACAAGAAAGTTAAAAGAAAAGCGTGTTTGCCTCGGTTTACCTAATTTGAATGTACCTGTAGTGTTGGTAACCTGATCCCTTTCAGGTGTTTCACCGCAGAGGTGTTTCCACTGACTGTTGAATATGTGTGGCACTTTGTCACAAATCAACACTGTCACTTTGATGAAGATGAAACTACAGAAAATTGTGTTGCAAAAAGCTCACGTGAGAAGCAATAGTAATGGTGCCTGTATATAATCTATTCTGTGTCTAGCAGCTGTTTCTAGCTGAATGTGTTAGAAATGGTGTTATGAAGTAGGGTTGCTTTGACAACAAACAAAACAGTATGTCATTGGTGCATTCTACAATGATACATATACATTTGAATAAATGTACAGTGTAGAGTGTAGTAAGGGCACCGTCCTTTCACTCTCATAGGTGGGTTGGACTTACAATTTCTGGACAACTAATTTAGTTAGTAGTAGTCACCAGTGGAGGAAAAATACAGACATGACATCATTTTGTTTTGAGCCTTCGTATTAGCTGCTGAATCACTTCTAATTATTCACCCCCTTCAAGAGATAACACATGATCCACGGCTCTGTTCAGATGATGGATCGTACCTTTCCTCTCCATTTCACCTGGATCACACTCATCCATCAGACAGCTATTGTTGTCCTCCTGACAGGCTCACAGTGTGAGTACGCATGGCCATGCAAACATCTCACTAATCCTCTGGACACACTGCCAGTCAAGTAACACTGTGCACTCAACTTCACTTGTAGGTACATGCAAACTTATTGAATCTTGCACACTCTTTCAATGACAGACACAAGCACCTTGCTTTGCTGTTTTTGACTAAAACTTAAATAAAGCAAACCGAACTGCTGTGACAAATACAGATATATATTCAGTAACAGTTAATAATACACAGTTGAAAATTAATAAATTAATTGCACCAAACGCATAGGAAAGGAAAGACAAAGAAAACTATCAAAAATGAAATAAGATTCCATAGCTTGTGCCGTTACCTTTTCTCAATAAGAAATATAAGTCCAGTTATTCTGGGACATACCACTGAGGAAATACACGTGTGTGTGGGTGAACCAGCTCTCCAAATAAAGACTTATGTGCTGGAAATCCCTCACGAGTGTTTGGAACTTGAACCATAAACATATCTGAAGCATGTTAATGTCTAAAATATCACACAGAGCACCTTTAATAAAAGACAGGTCTGCTATGTCAACGTGTGAAATATCACACAGAGCACCTTTAATAAAAGACAGGCCTGCTATGTCTTTGTGTGAAATATCACATAGCGCACCTTTAATAAAAGACAGGCCTGCTATGTCAACGTGTGAAATATCACATAGAGCACCTTTAATAAAAGACAGGCCTGCTATGTCATTGTGTGAAATATCACATAGCGCACCTTTAATAAAAAGACAGGCCTGCTATGGCAGCGTGTGAAATATCACATAGAAACACCTTTAATAAAAGACAGGCCTGCTATGTCAACGTGTGAAATATCACATAGAGCACCTTTAATTAAAGATAGGCCTGTTATGTCATAGCGGACCTTTAATGAAAGACAGGCCTGCTATGTCATAGAGCACCCTTAACAAGGTTTGTGTTGACGATGCCATGCCAGAGCACTAGGGGGCAGTGCAGCCAGCTCACCTTCAGCACGCTGGAGCCCATCTCCAGGCCCACCAGCACCATGCGGTCCACCAGCTCGGCCACCCGGGGGTCGGCCACCCGCAGAGAGTCCTGCACCAGGTCAGTGACGTCCACCTGCCAGTCGGGCCCCAGCATGGTGACCACCTGGTCGGTGCCCTCCACAGACGTGGTGTGGAACTGGGTGAGCACGCGCACCAGCGCCCGCTGGTACTGCAGGGTGCAGCCGCGGCTGCCCCGCCGCTCCTCGTCCTCCTCGTCCGCCGCCTCGCTGTCCCGGGTGCTCCTGGGGGCACAGACACACGCTGGAGACACGCTGTAGACACTGGCTCCCATAGTGGGACCCCTAGGGGGATTCTGAGGTACTACAGGTGGTTACTTATACTGTTTAGATGTATAAATGCTCCTGGGGGCACACAGACACGCTGTAGACACTGGCTCCCATAGTGGGACCCCTAGGGGGACTCTGAGGTACTACAGGTGGTTACTTATACTGTTTAGATGTATAAATGCTCCTGGGGGCACACAGACACACGCTGGAGACACGCTGTAGACACTGGCTCCCATAGTGGGAACCCTAGGGGGACTCTGAGGTACTACAGGTGGTTACTTATACTGTTTAGATGTATAAATGCTCCTGGGGCAAACAGACACACGCTGGAGACACGCTGTAGACACTGGCTCCCATAGTGGGACCCCTAGGGGGACTCTGAAGTACTACAGGTGGTTAGTAGCTTACTTATACTGTTTAGATCAGTGGTCCCCAACCCTGGTCCTAGAGGGCCGCTGCCCTGCATGTTGTAGACGTCTCCCTGCTCCAACACAGCTGATTCACATGAATGGGTCGTTATAACAAGCTGTTCATGTGAATCAGGGAGACATATAAAACATGCAGGGTAGCGGCTCTCTAGCACCAGGATTGGGGAACCCTCGTTTAGATGTATAACTGCTCCTGGGAGCACACAGACGCTCTGGAGACACTGGTTCGCATAGTGGGACATACTTGTGGTCTTCATTTGCAAATAATGTGATTTTTGCTAAATACTACACGCGTTGACTTTTATTGTCAAATCTAGTTGTAGTTAATTATGAGTTTAACGTGAATGTTTATTATGTTTATTATATAATTATTTGTTTTGTCATCAGTCGACAGGTATACTGTACAGCAGGTGTGCGGGCTACCACTGGGGGGGGCGCAAGTTAAAATCTGTAATAATTGTAATAATTGTATAAGAAAATTTTGATTTTCTAGTTTAAACGCATTTATTTTTTATTACAATCTCATTTGACTGTATCATACTAATTATATAACCAATAGTCTACTCAAATTAGACTTGATCCCGATTTCTACATTCGATTGCTTGAGAAACAATTAGGCCTGGCTTACAGTAGGTTACTCTCTGCAAGTCGAGTCAATAGGACACCTACTCTTCTATTCTTCTTGTCTAGTACGCGACCTATTTGAAGGCACTATAGGCCTGGGCAAATGGTAATAGTTATGTTGGTCCATTGCCATCGGTATAGCCTTCAACAGGAGTCCCAAATCTTTAATTTAATTCACATATTTCTGCGGACAAATGGAATCGGCTGGGCGCACCGTGATGTGCATTGACTTGGCCAAAACGAATACGAGAAGCACACTGCTAGCTCACGTAAGTCCATCCATTCCCTGGTTGAACTGCAGTGTTCCGTAGGGAGGTTTTATCGCATCTGTTATGACAAAATGTACTCAAAAGGTTGAGATTATTGTGGTTATATCGTTTTGGTTTTTCATGATTGAACTCGAGTCAAACATGTTGCCATTTTCTGCAAAAAAATGTGTGTCCTGTATGTTTTACCGTCATTTGCTTCATATTATGATTTCCCACCTCCACATACACAGACATTAGAGCTCCTGACGTGACTGAGTGGCGTAGAGAGCATACGTCCACGGGACCCCGGGAAGGGGAAGATAAGCATTAAGAAGGAGAAGTAAGACAGACGCCCTCGATATTTAACAGGAGCCCTGCGGTGATGGGTTAGATGGTTCAGAGGGTGCCAGGTGCATCTGTTCTACCAATAGACACAGCAGTTACCCAGCATGCCTCAGTGGGCGGGACAAGCTGCCAGTTCTCTTTAAAGAAGGAGGAAGACAAAAATAAATGCTTGCTAGTAAGTGAAAGAATAAAATCTGCATAATCTTTTGCCTTTGACTTTTTGCTTCAACATTTACATTTACTAAAAAATGATTGACAATAGATTTGGCCCCCACTGAACGTTAATAGCTAGGCAGGACTGTCTTGAGGTGCCTGAAAACAATAGATACTCCCGTGGTACAATACTATTTGAAATATACTGTACATTATCAACAGGCCCGCTAAACTAATTAAATAATTTATTTTTAAACAATTAACTGTCCACACCTTACCAGGGGAACCACACAAACTAATACCACCACATCTCACCTGCTAGAACATTGAAATGTCCAGTTCAGAAAGTTTTGAACATCAGCATATGATGATATATTAAATTTCAGGAGTAAGTACATTAATTAAAATTAATCCATGATTTATAACTGACATGAATGACATGCCTGTCCCGAAAGAGAAACAGACCGAAAACAATGTGTAGAAAATGTGAAATAGGCCCATGCCAACCAGAGAATTTGAAAGCAATCATTTTTGATAGCACTTACTGCATTATATTCCATACATTTTGAATTGTGCAGGGTTCCTGTATTTCATGTTTTCCTTTAAATAAATAGACATTTCCACCATAAACTGATACAGAAAAGGCAGAAATTGTTCCATAAGAATTCACCAGAATGCAGAAAATGAAGTGTTTGATTCTCTAAATGTTTTGGGGGAGGACGCCCAGACCTCCTGCTTAATTTGTCCCCCCGCCAATGTTCAAATGAAACCTGCTCCCATGAGCCCAGGTTCCCTGTCTGAAGCAGCATCCGCCTGCTCCTCCCGGGATCCCCAGCCGCTCCCTGGCCAGCTGGGAGACATAATCCCTCCAGCGTGTCCTGGGTCTGTCGCTGGGTGCCTGATACACATCCAGGGGGCATCCTTACCAGGTGCCCAAACCACCTCAGCTGGCTCCTCCCAATGCAATATAATATAATATAATATAAACACTCACATCAGGCACCAGGCGATTACCAGCAAAGCTTAGCTTTATGTTTAGATATTTACTTCCGTTTGCATTCACCTATTTTATGTAGGCATTTAGGGGCTAGGGGCTCCTATAGGGGCTAACAGACCTATATACTGTACCTACTAACTATAGACTACCCTGCCTCTACTTTAACACTTTTTTAAAGAACTATTTGTATCTGAAATCGGCTGAACCCGGTTCCTGTATCACGCTACCCACTCCCTATGGCGCTCTCCTAGGCCCACGCTCAATTGTGCAGTGTTTTAAAACATAAACAGTAAGCTTGGACAGAAGTGTATTTAGAATCTAGGGAGGAATCGTAAAAAAAATAAAAATAGTACTAGTACTCAAATTAGTGGGATTTTTCAAAAATCTCTCAGAGTTCATAGTATAAATGGGGTACAAAGACAAACTGTTCTGTCAAGATAATCCAGAGAGACAGTATGACTCTCCTGTCAAACAGCTTCTGGCTCGGGTCAGCGAAGGTTTACCTTCTTAACGCAAGTCACCCCCCGCCCCCACCTTCCGAGTATACAATTCATTTTCCCCCTTACCCAGAAGAACATTGTCTGTTCCGATTACTGTCTCTGGTACGTCCGAGCGCGTTGAAGCGGCAGCTCACAAAAACAGACAGGCCTAGCGCCACAACACTACTCATTCTTTTTTTAGAAACACGTTGTGTTTGAGAACAATGGCACCGGTGAGACACGCTGTCGCACGCCGGGGCCCGGGAAGCCTCGCCTCTTGACGAGCGCTCGCAACGTGCCACTTGGAGAGGCCGTTGACGGAAGGAGAGCAGCACAATGCGCAAAAAGTCAAGAGTGCAAGAGGCTTGGAAAAAAAGGAAAAAGAAAGGAGAAAAGGAGATAATGTCGTGGAGAAGAAAATGGAGGGTGAGGATGCGGAGGAGGGAGAGTGGACGAGACGGGGGGGGGGGGGGAGACAGGCAATTAACTGAATACACAATAGTAAATGAACAGGTACTAATTCACTCCCATCGCCACACGATGAATAGGGTGGCTTTAGCGGGGCATGTTGCTAAACACGCAAGGGAGGCAGACAGCTTGTTTTGGTGTTGTTAGGGCATCGTGTTTGCTCTTTGCTGTTAACCTGTATTTATACTGTATATTTAAGTATACTTTACAGCACTATATTTTAAATACTGTATATTTACATTAAATATTTACAAGTTAGCGTCGTTTCATTTTACGTTTCTTGCACTGATAAGTGAGTTTGTGTTAAATGCTGTGTTGTAGACAATTTATAATTGAGAGCTCAGATTTTCCTGACCTGGGAATGACAAAAATAGAAGAAGACATGTCATTATTTACCGTTAGTGTCAATAATATACTAATTATTAAAGTGGGTGTGCAATAACGCTATGTGTACATCACATTTAGCTACATACATGTGTTTTACTCTTCTGGAGGTCAGAAATGTCCTAGCTATGCAAATATGAAGTTATTGTTGTCCCCTTCAACACTTCAATACTGTAAAATAATGTCAGAGCTACAGTTTTGTGTTCGTTCTTCTACTGAGATATATATATATATATATGTCAATATATACAGTATAGACATTATCATGTACAAAAATATATGTGTTTGTATATATCATGTGTGTATGTATAAATATACACACATCAGATAACTGTGTTAGCCGTCAGTATCAGGCAAGCTATATCTGTAAGCTATAACGGAGCCCTCTTTGTTTTGACGTGTTGCACACACTTGACGTGACAATGTTAGATGTGACACTGGCAACAGCAAAGTTATTCCCCCTAAATGAAAAGGCTACGTCAAACACCGGAGAAGTAAATCTCTGGGCACTTTACCCGCCTGAGCGCCAGGCTGCTCGGTATGCAGGCCCATGCCAGGGACGGCATACGTCCTACAGTATGTGCGGCATCGTTGTGTCTCTGTCTGCAGTCTCTGACACTGCAAAGTGCCATGGGCCAAGGTAAACAAAATGATATACTCTCAGCAAATCCACACTGCAGCGTGCAACATAGTAATTTCTCCTCAGTGGAAACATGAATTCCCATAGCCTGGCTGTGTGGCGATAAATAGAGCCTGAACATTAAAATGCCCCCTAAAAGTCAGTGATTATTGTATTTATGTATGCACGTTGTAATTATAAGCGCTACGTCTGCATAGATAACAGCTTATAATCACTAGGAGACAAATATATGTCAGATGCTTGCCTATGTGAATATGCTGCTTCAGCATACCTTAGTAAGTCCACAATTCTAAATGTCAAAATATTGATTGTACACGTGTTTGAAATGACTTATTATTAATAAGTGTCACATCAAAAGCCTGTTGCCATGGTAAGGGTATGGTGCATGTGCTATACCCACACGCTGGGTTTAGGTTTTGACAATAAACATGCAAGGTATTGTTAACAAAATTAAATAAAAAACATTGTGCCTGATATGTATTCAATATTCTATTGAATCGCATAACACTGGAGAGTGAATGGAACAAGTATTAGTTATAACCTCGTTTTTTTGTGGGTTGAAATAGTTACAAAAGGGCAGATTATTTATGCATTGTATTTTCTGGACCATAAATTGCACTGGAGTATTAGCCATGTTTATAATAAAAATCATTAAGAGGGAAAAAGATATACAAATAGTTTCGGTCTATTAGTCACATTTATAATTGCTTCACCCTGCACTCACACCGCCAACGTGTTCAGCTCGCAAAGAGGCACGTTCCAATTCATTTCAAACAGACGCCAGCGTTTTTTGGCGACAGCGGGCAGAGCTATGCTCAGCGAAAAAGGTAGTGAGGAGTGGGTACTATCTGCAGTGGAAAAAGACCCGTGCCGAAGCAAGTAGAGGCGAGGCGAGTAGAGCTGATACTATGCAATGGAACAGCTCCGTAAGGCGAGTGGAGGCGAGTAGAGCTGATACTATGCAATGGAACAGCTCCGTAAGGCGAGTGGAGGCGAGTAGAGCTGATACTATGCAATGGAACAGCTCCGTAAGGCGAGTGGAGGCGAGTAGAGCTGATACTATGCA
>JAODTR010006124.1:0-10963 GCA_025399935.1 Amblyopsis rosae
CAACACAGCCCTCAGGTTCATGGGGGCACCCAAACCTCTCCACCACGATAAGGTGATGGTTCCCGGAGAGGAATATAAATATAAATAATGTAAGATATTAAACAATAGGTCATTTTTACAATGGTGTGATTTAATTTATTTGTGCATCATTTGGTGCACATTTGTCTAAACAATACAAATATTTGTGCTTAATTATTCTCAAAGCTTTATTTGGGGTTCATCGTCATCCACGTCTGTGTGTTGGAATGGGCTGAGGGGCTTAACATGTAACATTAGGGGTCTTTAACAATCTAGGTACATGGTCTAAATTGCAAGGCACACATTGCACTTAGGGCATGTCCAAATCCACTTTTGATATTGTAATGGCAGATAAGCGGTCGGTGCGCCATGGGCAAGGTTAAAAAGGGTTGGTCTTACTCTCTTTATGGGTGTGTTTTGTTGACGTACTGTAGACTACACAAATTATATTTCACATTGGAATGTTTTATCCTTTGCATGTTTGTGCACTCCTGTGCGTCCCTGTGTGTGTGTAACAAGTAGGGCTGGGTACCAAAAACCGGTGCCAACATGGCTGCGGTTCCTATACGATCAATATCTACCAGACCGAATTAAAATGCAAATTTCGGTGCCTCATTCCGGTGGCACTTCTACATTACACGTTTTGGTTTTAAAGCGTGGGTAAAAGGCTAAAATAATGTGTGTTTTATAGCCGTATAATTATCTGATACTTACACGCATTGCGTAGCCTACAGGTACACTGGGCAGGTACAATGGGCATGCGCGTGCGGTTATAAACCGACTGGATCACTGGAACCTTGACTGAAAGCAACCCTTGAGTGTAGGGCGGTCATGGTGGCGATTTATATATTTTCCCTTTGGTACTCTGAAACAGACGTACGATCACTCAACGCACATTATGACATGAGGTAGGCTACTGTTAGCTACGTTAAACATGCTTAAAATGCCTAAAGCAAAAGGTTCAAAACAGATCCACCGATCAACCGCCCTGTCTTTCTAATTATAGCAGTGTTACGATCATATGCCTTTATGTTTACCTGTAATGTATGCCGGTGCGCCAGCACGTTTGCGCAGCAAAATATGTACACTCGTACCTTTATGTTATTTTTTAATCTAGAATCTGTATCTACTGTATGTCACGGTAAACTACCTACAGATGACGCACGTCTGCGTGGTTGCCCATTCTATTTAGTGCCAGAGGAAGAAGTACTTGACATTCACATATTGAGTGTCAATATTTTTTTAAATAAAAACACGGAGAGCAAATCTGTTTGTTCATCTGAAGGTTAAATTAATCTCAAAAGACAAAATTACATGGTTTATTGTTATCAATAAATCCTGTTAAATGGACGTTGTTTTGTAAAAGTGTTAACATGACAAATGCCAGCGCTGGCGGTTTAGGAACAGTCAACAAATTACTGTGAATCATAATAATTAGAATAATGAATAGCAATAAAGAACCGGTTCAGGCAACAGTTCAGGCACCGTTTAGGAACAGGAACAGTTTTAAAAGTATCGATTTGGCACTGGAATCGTATAAAACCCAAACGATACCCAGCCCTAGTAACAAGCAGAGTGCACGCTTGTTGTGTACTTGCCATAGGCCGCACGTTGACTGTAGACCAGGTTTTTGCTGGTCAATTGCGCAATCACTTTTCGCTAATAAACAGCCAATCATTGATGCGCTAGACCACACCCACAAGCGCTCAAATGGGCATTTGCAATTTAAACAACATGGGTGCTGGACAGGAATATGACAACTGTGTCAGATTGAAAGTATCAAAGGTACTTACATTTGCACTTTGTGCTGGGTTTAAGATAGGGTCCATTGTGTAATTTCTCTAACTACATTTGTAAACCAAACAAATCTAAATATTTGTATTCATGTTCAAGTGATTGTATAAACACAAGTATTGATTGTGTGTGAAAACGAGATGGGGGACCAATAGAGAAGCATTATATTAATGCCCCAGTCCTGTAAAATCTTCATGAGCGATACTGTGTGCTCTTAGCACTCAATCTGTGAATCCTCGCTACCTCACACCCCCTTTTTATAACAAGGTGTGATGTTGCGACGGGCTAGGCTGGAACAGGACGACACAGGAAGTGGATGAGCACGAGAGGCCTCAACATGGTAATCAAAATGTGTGTCGTCAGTGGTTAGCACTGTGGGAACGACAGTGAGGATACATGCAACGGGCGGAATGGGCGGAATGAAGACATATGAAATGATATTGGAAAATCAACAGACCTCTCCCTCCTCAAAGGGACCAGACACCGTGGTTGTCCACACTCATTTCTCCATCGTTAGCAGCACAACAATATTAGCCTGAAAGGTCCCTACAGCCTCATTACATTACAGTGCATAATGAAAACAAAGGCAGCACTAAAGCTCAGTTAAATGCTACTTCTACTGTTTAATCTGCATTACTCCAGAAAAACCAGACCTCACTCTTTTTTCCTCAGGAATTGCTGGTACTCCCGTGGTCTTCAATGTGAACGGAGATGCTCCTGGTCGATATGAAATATACCAATACCAGATAACAAGTAACACCACAGAATACAAGATTATTGGACATTGGACGGACCAACTTCATTTAAATGTAGGATTTAATTTTAATTTTATATTTCCATCTTAAATTTTATTTTAACTAGGAAATTCTTTCAGAAAACATATCCTTACCTTGTAACTATAAGCTATAGCAACTACAATCTTTCCTTCTAATGCTTGTTTCACAATGTCAAGAGACAACACACACAACAGGCTGATATTAAAATCTGTTAACACATACAAAACCAACATTATACCCCCTCACACACACACCTTTCTCTCATGCCAACAGAACCACACTCCATTTTAAACATAGCGTATAACCATTCATACAATTAGCAAATATTAAGCATTCAACACACAGCAGTAAATCACAAGTGTGACAAATTCTACATGTAAAATAACAGCTGACAATTTGTCATGCCTCTAGTGCCAAGTCAGTTATTAACATAAGCATACTTTTTTATTTAGAATAATTATATTTGATTTGCTGTAGAAGCTTATCCTGTTATAATTACATTTCTTACAATGTAACAATGAGAATGAGGCAGGATACTCTAGGCTCCTGTAAAAACAATACATAAATTAAAAGAATTATAGAGATAAATACAAATTCAAATGCATGTATCTTATGCCAATGATTCTCAACCAGATGTATGTGTACTCCAGGGGACATAGAAAGTGGATTAAATGTAATTTCAGAAATTGTTGCGTAAAAGCAGCGGAATAGGTAGTAGCGAGTAAGCCCTGAGATGAAAGTGATTGTACTGTACAGTAGAAGAAAGGATATAAAAGTTGGTGAACCTACCAAAAATTTCTAAAAGGAGGCAAATCCCACATGTACAGTAAGCTCCAAGAGAAGTATGTTTTGTTCTAATTTGCATTTACAGTATGGGCACTGACCCACCGCAGCCCTTGTGCTTTCTTTGCAGTGTGAGCAAACAATTCCATTAAGCCACTACAGGAGCCTGAGCACGATACACCCTTCCTATATTAGTAAGACTGATGGAATTTTCCAGAGTCAAAACTGAAGAAAACCACAAGAACTAAAGCACAAGAAGCTTTTACAGTATATACTGTACTGCCTCACTAAGTAATAAATGCACAACCTGCAGCTTGTTCCATGCTCAATACAATCATGGCTACGGCTAGCCAAAAGCAATCACAGGTTAATTTTTTTCTGTACTTTACTCCCATTTAGTTTCGTAGTTCATGGAGGGTCCAATTTATCCAGCACTGGCTGGATATATTCTGGAAGTTCTGCCCTATTTAAAGATTGCTCCATTTTGCTGCTGTCTAGTAGGCTAAAGGAATTTCCAGTATCTAGTCTTCATGCTCAAGGGAGAAATAGCTTTTTATTTTAGCGCTTTGCACATCTGTTTATCAGGGAATTTCCTGCACGGAGCCTCCATTATATTGGGTGCCGCTTCCAGCTCTCAAAACTATTTCGGGTGTTTGTGTAATACCCTACGTAATTTGCAGTTGAGACTGGAGCAATGCGATAAACAGGCCGCTGTAGAAGCGGACACAGCAAACTCTTGCAGCGGTATATGAGAGAGCATGCAGGAACTAGGTCACATGCGCACACGTCTCCGCGGTGTTGAACACAGGTAAGATCAAACCGAGTCAACTAGGCCTATTGTTTATAGAAACAATATTTGCAACGTCCTACTGTAGTTTAGTATTTAACCCTGTAGGCTACAACTACAATTAATGTTGCTATTAAAAGTGTGCCATGCTAACATAAGATACCGTATTTCTGCTTCGGAGAACGTAGTTGAAATTCATACATAGTGTAGGCTACTGTAGCAACAGGGTAGGGGGCGATCAGGAAAACGTAAGGAGGCAGAGTTCAATAATGCTTAAATTAGGCTATAGGCTTAAGCAGAACTCCTTAAACACATTGTTCAGAGTCAGTCAGGCAGTTTTTTCCCCCATAGGCAACATTTAATTACTGTAATGATATTACAGAGAGTAAAGTAGTCTACCGAAAAAAGGTACCGGTACCGAATATGTAGTACCGGACCAGCATCGATTCAAATGAGAACGTACCCAACCCTACATTGACATTATGGCAGTATTTTTTTCTCTTCATAAGTAGGCTCAAAGAAGCACTCATGAGTACAAAAAAATCCATATGAGAGCATGTAAAAAAACAAAAAGGAAGAATAACAGGGACAATTTTTTACAGTATATTGTTATTAAGAGTTGCATTAGGATCACTTGCCAACCGCTTCCCCTGGCAAATACCTCAAAGGAAAAGCATGAATCAATGGAAATGTTGATGTAAATATAAACTTCTAGAGTCAACTGATCAAAATGTTTGTATGATTAAATCTATGCTATTCTTGTTAATAAAGCTTAACAAACCACATGGCAAATAAATATTGTCAATACTGTAGCACACGCATGTATGACATTTTACAACATAGTACAAAGCACTTATATTTCCCCAAATATGGTACATACTTTTTAATTAGCTAATTAAACAGCAATGCGTCAAGTTATCATTATTTATTAATAATATATGTAATGCGCTATAATACCAGTGTTTAAAACAAAAGTCATTGTTAAAAAAATAAGCACGGTTTTGTCAAGGAGTGAACACTGTAGATCACTTTTTGTACCCCACTATCAGTGGGTTAAAATATAGTTAAATGAATTGTCTTAATGCTTAATGCAATGTTTAAAAGATTAACTTAATAAATAAGAAAAATGTTGTGCCTGGTTAAATGCGTTTACAGAATTATTATTGAAGATTGATAATATTATATAAAAAACTGAAATCGGATTAAACAAACTGCAAAGATAAATGTTTTTCATAAACTTACTGTAGTTACTGTAGTTACTGTAATATGGATACTGAGCATACAACTGGTATGCTCAGTTGAAAGAATTTCTCTTTTAGTGTAATAGGGAAATAGTTGTGTACATTTAAGTCACTATTTTAATTCTAACAAAAATATAAAAAAAAAAAAAAGAATATACTGTGCACACATTTTGTGTGTGTCAGAAATGGCAATATATGGAATGCATGCATGCTCAAATATGACATTCCATATTGTTCCTACTGTATAGCCTGCTTAAAATTATCCAGGTTTTACAAGGTAGAAACTCAAATTTACAGTATACTGTACATTCTCCCCTCAGATTGATGAGATGCAGTGGCCCGGTGAAACGCGAGAAGTTCCCTCATCTATCTGCAGCCAACCCTGCCGACTAGGGCAGCGGAAGAAGACAGTGAAGGGCATCCCATGCTGTTGGCACTGCGAGAACTGTGATGGGTACCAGTATCAGGCTGACACCTACACCTGCAAGATGTGTCGCTTTGATTTAAGGCCTAATGACAATCACACCGGTTGCGACCCAATCCCCATAATCCAACTAGAGTGGAGCTCTGCCTGGGCAGTCATTCCAGTCCTTATCGCCGTCCTGGGCATCATGGCTACACTGTTTGTGGTGATAACATTTATACGCTACAATGACACGCCCATTGTAAAGGCTTCCGGCAGGGAACTAAGCTACGTGTTGCTGACAGGGATCTTTCTCTGCTACGCAACAACATTTCTTATGATATCCACACCGGATGTGGGGATATGCTCTATGCGAAGGATTTTCCTAGGCCTGGGTATGAGCATCAGTTATGCAGCCCTGCTGACCAAGACCAACAGGATCTACCGTATATTTGAGCAGGGTAAGATGTCGGTCAGTGCCCCGCGGTTTATCTCCCCAGCCTCCCAGCTCGTAATCACATTCAGCTTGATATCAGTGCAGCTTCTCGGGGTGTGCATTTGGTTTGGTATGGACCCTTCCCAGGCTATCATTGACTACGAGGACCAGCGCACCGCCAATCCAGAAATGGCCCGTGGTGTTTTGAAATGTGATATATCAGACCTGTCCCTAATCTGCCTGCTGGGGTACAGCATGCTGCTCATGGTTACCTGCACAGTCTACGCCATCAAGACCAGAGGCGTGCCAGAGACATTTAACGAGGCCAAGCCCATTGGATTTACCATGTACACCACCTGCATTGTATGGCTCGCCTTCATCCCAATCTTCTTTGGGACCTCACAATCAGCGGAAAAGGTATGTTCCTTTCAAATGCCTATCAAATTATGTCTGCTAAAAAGTTCAGGCAACTTCATATGGATTTCAGATATTTGGAGTGCACAATGGCACTCATACATATATTTTGTCAGTTACTCATACTTTCCCTTTTCATTGTTAGGAAAATATGTGCTCAAGTTGTCCTTGTTATATAGCACAAGTCTCTATTTGTTGGTGTTGCCACTATTCATCATGAGTTGATGTGCTCTGACCTTCACTGTGAGGATTACAAGGCTTTTAGAAGCGGCTTGTGAGGATAATTCATTTCACCTCAAGTTTCCTTGGATGTTTTCTTTAATTGTAATTCGGTGTGTGTCTGATTCAGCTTCGCTGAGTGGGAATACCAAGTAGACAATCACTGCACATTCATGAACACAGGGGTATATTTAGGTTAGCTTGTCAAGAAAATACAATGGTAACGGATGATCAGGCAATTGATGATTCTCATTGATACTGTATGAGTAAGTCATTGAATGGTGGGGATACAGTACGCAGATGACATGCAGTAGTACACTCAGTAAAAGTGCAACTTTATTCTTCCAGTTTGACCTGTGCATTAGGACATTTATGGATCCACTGTTACAGTAATAGTTATTTTATTCCAGTATTATTGTACAGTAGCTTAACATTTTCTGCAACCGGGTACGGACATGTTTTGCAGTACTTTTCACCTATTTTGATTTTGATGTCTGACTAGAGTGTAAAGGTCTGCATTTACAGCCTGAATGGAGTTAATCAAGTGCAATTTATCAGGCTAAACAGATATGTCAATATAAGGACTAGGACGCAAAATAGTAACCTGGTGTGACCTGGTGTCACTTTGTGAATTCTGGCAACGCTCCATTGAGTGTTAACAGTTTGCTCCTACTGGGCATAGACTTCTGATTAATTTAGAAACTATTAGACAGCATTTAACCTATCGGCATTGCTACCACTGTTTTCATCGCTTCATCTAGCTCTATCACCATTTCTAAACATGCTCGACTTCAACATCATCTCACTAACCCACCCTGATTGGCCAGCCAGCAGGATGGCCGTGCGAATACTAATGCGAACAGGGTCAGGCTAGCAAAATAGGACAGCATAATATAGCCAGGTACACAAAAATCCCAGTGTTTCCCCTATATGTATACAGTAACGGCTGTATGCCACTGCTGGATAATGCCTGCCGCTGCTTCGTGGAAAAAAGTAGAGAGGGCTCAATCATCATAACTGGATTATTTTGCGCTACAGACGCTTCATGTCCAGGTCAATTCACACACCACATGCAAAGAGCACTGCAAGATGAGTGTTATCAGATAAACATTCTGATATGTGGGGTAGCTCTAAACTAGGCTACATTCTGTTAACATTGTTTAGGGCTGCCACCCATGCATACACCTTCATGTGCTACTGTACAATTGTACAGTAGGTTAAACTCAAGCAAACAAACTAACAAGCAAGCACCCATTGATTGCATTTCCTAATCATATACAAATATCAAACTTTTACTCCCTATCACAAAAAGATGATCTATTAACGGTGAAATCATTATAATACAAATAGCCATAGTACTTGACATCTGTATAAATTGTGAAATGAACATCCCCATGCGTTAATTAAACAACCACATATTTGCTTATTACGTGATTTTTTTTTGTTTTTGTTTAACAGCTTTTGCCACATATTATAGTCTAACAATTCCTGAATGTACATTATTACAATGTTAAAGCCACACTGAGTAAATTAATTGCACTTTTGCCTGTCTCTTTTAACATAATAAAGTAGCTTATCTTTTGTTACAGAGCTCTTGATACAAGGAATTTCACGTTGCAAGAACTATAGAGTTTTAGATGTATTATAAAGCCATAATAGGTTATATGGCCGTTTGTTTAAGGGGACCAAAATGATCACATACTGGTAGGTGCTTCCCACCAAGTGTGGTGGGCCAGCGTCTGGCCAAAAATGCCCGGGCCACTTATTTGTCGCAGTCCAGACCTGGCTGATACTCATAATACACATCCAGTTATTACCGGTAAGACAACCTATAACGTGATATTGCTTTTAGACTACAGTTGTACAGACTACCGGTATATGTTTTAGTTGGCCCACCAACACAACTAGATTGTGTTGCCAGGCAACATATGAACATCTACCTGTTACCTTAGGGCAGCTACTGCATTATATAGCCTACATTTACCTGTAGCCTGTTTCCATTTATTGCGCAGTGAAATAAGTGTTGACAGTCGCTTTGCTGGAATGCTTGATTCTGATTAGTTAATGTTGTTCTGCGCTGTTTATATTCTATGAACGGTACATGCTACTAAGTGCTAGTACAGTAGCATAGTATTAGCATGTAGAGTACCAAAGTGAGTATATTCGCATTGATTAAACTATCCATAATTCTTGTTAGTTTGCAGTTATTCGTTAGAACCAGCGTCATAGATTACTTATTATGACACTGTGGTTAGAACTTCGAACACCTGTAACGTAGATTGATTTTTTTTCCTTTTCTTTTTCTCCTCCCATAAATAGCAACATGTTGTGTTGACATGCTGTGGCATTTGTCCTGTGCTCATATGCTCAGTTTGTATTAAATGTGACCCATGGCAGAGATTGGAGCTGTAGAAAATACCCGCTCCATTAGTACAAATGTAACATGCTAACCGTTTTTAACTAATTGGTAAAAATCCTTATTGTCTGTTAACGGTTAGTTTTATTGACATCCCTAGTCAGAAGAATACAAGAATAGGCCAGTATCCTACATGAGCTAAGATTGCACTGCTTTTCTTTTTACTTACACTTTGATCCTTGAATGTGACAATCCTAGGCTTTTGAAAAAATACACCACATAGTAGGCCTGGTTTAGTAAGAATCATTGTTTTCATTGATGTAAAAAGGTTGTATTGTTAATGTTTACTAGTTATTCAGCTGTTCTGCCCCTAGCCTACTGTAGATAAGAAAAGTTGTAGACTACCTCGTCATGTCTTACTTTGAATAAGACCTAGAATTTTTAGCCCTCAATTTTGTGCAAATCGAAAATGTTATCGAATATCGATAATTTTGAAAATTTGTATTTATACATTTCAGTATCATGACAACACTAATACGAACAATGCCACAGATAAAGCCACCACTTGCAGCAGGTGATTGTGATCAATGGCAGCCATGACATAGGACGGGCAGGCGCAGGTCAGTGGCTAATACGCCGGCAAGGAGGACTGCAGTCCCGGACGTTACAGCGTCATTTAAATGCTCGCTATTAATTGCCTAGGCTAAAAAGCCTTTGGGGTGGGGGAGGGTCATCCTTTTTTTTTTCTTTTCTTTTACAGGTGGGGGGGGCTCTAAGGGAAAAATGATGGAAAAGGTACTACGCAAAAGCATAGTATGGCAGGGTCTTTAGTGGTCTGTGAAATAACATAACCATTTTGGCACAATTTTGTATATGTAATGTAACCATGCATCATTCCTGAGCAAAAAATGTGTTTTGCCTCCAGTCGGCATAACATTCATTGTTAATAGCAACTTTTGCTTTGCTACAGAGGGAATATTCCAAAGTCAAACTGCAATCCTGTATCCAGATGTCCTTATTAATATAATTTAGCTATTAGCTTTGAAATATTTGATTTAACCATATTCATTATTAGGCACAAGCATTTATATTTTCCTTTTAACAATTAATGTGATCAATAACATTATAAAATGTATGTATTATAAATATTAATGTGTATAAATTCAGGGACATTTCATCAAAGGCACTGTAAGAAAATGTGATTGCAGAAAATGTAAATGTTCAAAGAAAACAAATTATTGGTATTATGTGCTCATACCTTCTAAAATGTGTTTATTATACAATAGCCTATCACTGAAAAATTATAATCATTACCCATTATTCTGGCTTTGTTTATTTATCAGAAAGTCATCATTGAAATCATCTCTTTAGTCTCGTGAGAACACTTGATGACTTTAAATGATTGGAAAGCAGCTGTTTATTTGCTATACTAACAGCTGATCCAGTCCATCAAATTACAACACCCAAAACAGAATGTCCATAATTTAAGTATTACTATTGACCAGACGTATTGTGGCACAACAAAGGGGAGCAGGCCCTTAGGCTGGTATGGTGGGCAATACTGGTACTGTAGCCAAATGCTACATATATATGTGTTCACAGCCATAACCTGTGCCTTTATAATATGAACATCTCCAGGTTGCTGCACATATGTTTTAAAACAGGGGTGCCCAACTCCGGTCCTGGAGGGCCCCTATCCAGCTTGTTTTAGATGTCTCCCTGCTCCAACACACCTG
>JAODTR010006125.1:0-10963 GCA_025399935.1 Amblyopsis rosae
GGTATTAACCTGTTGGCTTAATGTCCATAGTGAAATAAGATAGCTAGCTACAGACTAGTGTTAGCCTACATTTCATGAACATGTAATCAGTTTAGCAAGATATTCATATTAAATAATTGTCCCTGCCCCTTCTAGCAGACTTAACAGATGAGTCGGCAGCACCCCAGTCTCCCCATAACTTAACCCCTCCCCGTCCCAGTGAAGAAGGTGAGCAACATTGTGCTAATGATATGCCAGTTAGCATCATTCCAGGGAGTCTGTGGGGATTTTTCTGTCTCTCTTACTCTTTTTATCATAACAAAAAATAAAATGAAATATTTATTAATGACATGAAATTAAATTCAAACATATCTCACATAATGGTCATTATTAAATAAAATAAGATAAAAAAAAACGACTGTCTGCACTGGATGCTGGACAGTTGGAAACGGTGAGTAATTTACCTCAGCCTGCATGTAAATTACAGACAATATTAAAATAATCCAGTTTGATACGTTATTTTAATTATGGCCGTTGAAACATCTATAGATACAGACTTTAGTATTCCCATCATGAAGGGCAAATTATTTGATAAGCTTGCACACACCATATATCCTATCTAATGTGTGTAATCAAGTGGTGGTGATAGAGAACTGTAGGTAATTTGTGTTCTGTACTGTTAGTGTCATTTATTGGTATTTTGCATATTTTTTTAAGAATGTGAGCAAAAGTGTAAGTCAATCTTAAATAAATAAATTATATATATATATATATATATATATATATATATATATATATACACACACAGTATATATTTATATATTTTGCATTACAGGTAACACTTTCATTATGTCATTTATGTGATTATGTGTAATATGCCTGTGAATAAAAAACATGTACAAAGAGTTAATTTTGTTAAATGTCAATGTTATCATGTGTTAATGATTAAACAACTGGGGGTTTATAAGGACAGGACAATACAGTGACATCACAAACTACACAATGAAGAGCCCAGCCATTTTCCTATTGAACCTGCTTGTTTTTTCTCCATTTGCTGCATGTGTTGCTATTTCCACAGAGGAGAATGTGAGCAATGAAACTGATATTAATCAGCAACAGAGAATGGAGAATGGCATTGCAGAGACACTGAACACATCACAAGTCAACATCTCCTCCATCTCTGAACAGACTGATGGATCTGAAATGCTGCAGGTAGCTACACTGAGAGAGCTGAGCCTGGAACTGCACCATACCAAACAGATGGTGGAACAGCTTCAAAGACAACATGAAGGTATTCTGCCCTCAAACAAACTCATTTTGTATAAATCTCATTATATACCCATGTAAATATTTATATATAGTCTAATATAAAGCATATTCAGAGTTTGTTTTATTTTTCCTGTAAACTTGTGAAACACTAATATAGGCTGTACTGAATTGTGGAGATTACTTTAAACTGTATTTCATTATTTTATAATAATTTTGTGTTCAGGGTTTTTTGGGCAGGCCAGAAATTAAACACACAAACCCCCACGTACAGAGAGCAGTGGGCAGCTGCTGTGCAGCGCCCGGGGACGAACTACAGATTGGAGACAGTGTCACTGGTCACATGACACTGACTGGAGAATAAACCTAACATTTTTTTGACGTAGAAACTGATTCCATCAGGTAGCCTGCTGTTTTAAGATTTCTCTATCGTTAATGTTACAATGGATGTATGTTATAAAATTTGTGTCTGATGTTATGGTCAGCTTTTCGACAGACATGGGCATTGGCTAATTCACTTTTGACAAAAGGTCTATTACTCCACTATATGTTTTCATACTGTATGAAAATGTTGTATAATGTTTAAAATGTCCGAGCACCTTTAAAATAAAAGTATTTTGTTCTTTTGATGTTTCATCTTGGCTTTTTCGGCTTCACTGTATTCATCTGGTCATGGTTACGTGGGACCATACAGTGGAAATGACGGTCAAATGGTGATAATCTTCCGACGTGTCTTCACAAACATTGGAAATGCGTATAATCCAAACCCTGGTATTACTTTATTTGTATTTCCATAAAAACTAGATTTGAAAAATGGTATGTTGTTTCCTAGATAAATCTAGGCTCTGATCACTAGTGGCAGCAGGACTGCAGCAATTTCAGTACGCATAACAGAGTTCACTAAAGTTGACCTCAGCTAATTATTTTTTTATAGGAATGTACCAATTTCAATGTATTATTTCATTGTCATAAATAATGTGTTTTTGACACTGTGGTTTTGATAATGTATAATTCCCCATTTCTATTCCATTTCCATGACATATGTCTAATTAGCTTGAAATTAGAATAATCCTTTGTTTCTTCCCCTACCCAGGCATATTCACAGCACCAGTCCGAGGGGTCTACAGTTTCAGATATTATATCTTCTGTTTTGGGCCAACATTCACATCTTTACTGTTGGTAAAGAATGGAAACAAACTGGTTATGGCTTATGCAAAGCAAGAGACCCTTGCAATCAATTCTTCAAATGGAATAGAGGTGCTCTTGGAGAAAGGCGATACAGTAAACTTGTGTTTGACTTCAGGTGCCAGAGTCTTTGATAATAATAACAAATATACTACTTTCAGTGGTCATCTATTGTTCCTTATGTGATTAATCTAGTTTAAGCTTCAATTGTATAATGCCATCAGGATGCAAATATTTTCCTTACATTTATTTTTTAATTTCATTTGTGTATCTCACCACAAAATGTGTCTATACAAGTAGAGCTGTAAGAAAATATATCTATAGCACTCTGACTGTGCATTTTACTTAAATATTTGATGTACTTGTGTGTTATTATATGTATTCTTAGACTTTATATAGATGTTTTAAATTATATGACAATCATGTTTGATTGGTCAGAATGACCACTTATGGCTATTATAATAGTCAAAGAATTATGGTAGTGTTAACATGTTAACACCAGCAGCACACCACTATACAAACCAATAAAGCACAATAATGTGTATTAATTTAATTGGGTCACATTCACCACAAAACATTAGTTACAGTAAGTGTTGCTGTTATTGTTTGTGACCAATTAACATTTTTAAAATAGTAAATGTATATTGTAAAACCACTGCTAAACATTGCATAGATGCTTCATTTTTGACCATGTGTGTAAATGTTATGTAATATGTTATGTAATACAAAACATATTTTTTCATAATAAGAAAGGATCAATGATTTGTGATTATAAAAAACAAGATATTTCATGAATATTTGCAATATTTAATTATGAAATTAATTGAATTCAACAGATATAGCAAATAAAGACTCATCTATGCATGAAACAACAAGCAATTAGAACAAGACATGTTGTACTCTTGTTAAAATATCTTGTGCATCAAAGGGCTAAGAATACTCTCTAAAATACACTGCTCAGAAGTTTAATGTACAGGCATTGTGTTGTACGCATGCACTATATGTTCAGCCTATTGGCACAATGATACTGCAGTGTGTATGCCGAGCAGCAGGCAGCTGGAGCCATGTGGCAGCTGGTGAATATTTGATGAGAGAATGGATCCTGTCCATTGGTAGGATGCGTACATGCATTCACACATAAACACACAAACGCGTTCACAAACACACACACAAGCACGTACACACACATAGGTATTACAAGCACCTGCTTTTCCACAGGCTATCTTACGCACCAGGCAGGTGCTAGTGAAGGTGATATTAGAGTATATCTCTAGATGAAAGCCACACCAGAAAGTGATGCCGTTGCATCTATTCTCCAGGGTCTCCATGTCACAGAATAATTGGGATGCATGCACAGCACACATACAAGGCCTTATGAGAGACCTTGTCAAGGTCAAACAAGTCCAGAAACTATCAATGCAAGCTCATGTTCCACGGTACATCAATAAAGGCATGCAGTTCACTATAACTAATCACTAATCACTATAACTATATAATGAGTTAGTGGGTGTTTATTGCCAATAGGGGGCAGAGTGGAGTTACTGTACCACAAGTCCATCCACGGAAAAAGGTGATGGGTGCATGTCTGTGCATGTACAGTTGTGCAAACAAGGTGTTTTGCCAAATTCTTTTTGGAGTTGTGATGGACCACATGGCGTTCGTCAACTTGGCTAGCATGTGCACAATATACATGTCCTGGAAATATAAATGACACAGAAATTGAACACTGTAAGAATATTGATGAATATTGTAAAACTGTGAATAGAATATTGCTAGTCAGGTTCAAATAAAGCATTAGTCATAGAAAATATACAAACAAACAAAAGGCCCAAGTAGATCTCCTGTGATTGCGTCATATATGAGTACATACTACTAACAGTAGCATAATGTTGACAGTATAGCTAACTGCTGACACTGTACACTGATAAGCAGGATTCCTCAGGCATCCTGAACCTCATCTTATTTTACACCTCTTCAATTATATAAAGCCTCACTGCACCTCTCCTCTTTGAAATATTTCCAATGGAAATCCCCTCCGGCACATCTGCAACACGGTAGAATGCATACCGCTTTCCCCCAAATCCAGTTCAAACACGTGTCCTAATGGTGCTTATACTGGTGTCAATGTTTTCAGATTACTCCATGCACGCCTGAGAACATCCCTGCACTACTAATACTACAATATATATACAATTTCCACCAAAACAGATTGCTCACTTTCCAAAAGGAGTAATTGGCGTCTGTGTCCCAAACAGGGTTAGATTAGCATCGAAGCAGCTACAGACGTGCTTCCCTTTCCTTCCGTTCCAATTTAAAGCATCATTAGGCATCTTAGCATCTCAGCTCCTCCCCCCCATGTGCCCACATCTTATTTCTCTCACTGCGACTGTGTATTCCCTAAAATTTGAGCCAAACAAATGGTCCAATTTGTCACAGTTACTTCTTTTCTCTTTTTTTTTTTTTCCTTCTGAAACGTCGTCCTTTGCATTGCTTCTCGGAGTGTCTGACTGCCTGAGGTGGAGATCAGCACTGATTCCCTCCCAGCATTTGGTGTGCAGTGGGGGATATGCATGAATCACCTATAGATATATCCCGTTAAGGAATAGAATTAGGCGGGGGATGGTGAGGGGTTAAATGGAGATAAGACATTGTGGGAGAGATAAGGAGAGCGTGTTGAAATTGAAGGCTGAGCCCATGCTCAGGTCTTGGCAGACGATAGCCCTTTAAGTGTATTTTTAGTATGGCAGCAGATAGCAGTGGTCACTCAACAGACAATCTATGATTACCCCGAGCAGTTATGCTTTGTGAAGTAAAGGAGAGAGAGGCATCACATTAGCTAGTGTTTCCATAGCGACAGACTGTGCAGGGTATTACATAATTACTTCAATAGTAGACAATCATTTACATTATATCGGTTACAAAGTGCCGAACTGAATTCCTATAGGAACAAAAATAGTCCCTTGTTGACTAATAAAACGCTGTCCTAATATCTTTTTAATAATTTCTAATTTAGAAAAAATTTTAGGCTGTGTACAACAACAAATTTAGATTTTTGTTAGTGTCAAACATTGCACAATTGCAAAATTTATTTACACAATTGTTTAAAAATTAATATTATTATATATATTACATAATTATTTGTTCTGTTATTTTGTCATTTGTTCTCTGACATAGTTTGACAGTTAGTCTCGCAAGCACAGCATGTGGGTCCATATTTTCCCCTCCTCAAGGCAGCTACTGTATGTAAATTTAATGAAACTGGCAAAGTGTGTGTGATCTGGTTACTGTATAGGTTACAGGTGACCCTGTCAAACACACAGAGACCTAGAGACCCAGAGAGGACAGAAGCCTGAGAAGAGTGCATACATGCAGGTCTCCGCTCCACAACGCCCCACCTCTGAGCCAGGGAAAAATATGCCGGGAAAAAACTGCTTTGCCTTCCTAAAGAGTCAGCGTCAGAGGTGCGTTGCTAACACTGTTTGTTTTCTACAAGTGAAGTCTAAAGGAAGACTTTTCTAATTGATTATTTTGCGTGTGTTGGGTTGCTGTGTCATCAACATGACAGCTGAGGGAGTTATAACTCCGTCATCCTCCCACATTCCATCTTAATTAGGATGAGTGCGATAAGAAATATCACAAGCTTTGTTTGCACAAGTGTGTGTATGAGAGAGAGAGAGAGAGAGAGAGAGAGAGAGAGAGAGAGAGAGAGAGAGCGTCAGGCTTCAGTTCTGTGAAGAATACAATAGCAGTGTGAAACCTTACGGTCTCTGTGCATGTGTATGCTTCAAAAAACATAAAGGCATTGCAGTAGACCTAAGCACACTGGAGCAAAGTGGTCACTTGTCAGACAGGACATGATGCAGTCATATCTGATACAGAGACAGAAATGAAAAAATAGGGATAAAAGGTATGCTTCAATTGTTGTAGCACCACCAGAACCACGGAGTTCTTCCCAGCTCACTGTCTATGTTGGAAATACAACATCAAGGAGAAAGGTATATAATAATAGCCAACAGCAGTGTAGGAAAACTGCATCTCTTGTAAACTCACAGTGTTCCCTATACCCCGTTGGCTCCCACACCTCTGTGCACCTTTGCGGGTTAAAATTACATTTATGGGGGTGTTGCAACACAATTAAGGGATCTACCTTTAATGCTGGTTATAGCACAGTATTATGCTCTAATGACGGCAGACAGTTTGATGTCATATCTGATGTAGGAACAGAAAAATACTGGGATTGTTTATTTAACCACTGTGAAATGAATTATCATAACCCTATTTTATACAGGATTTCACTCTTATATAATTTTGTTAGATGATAAACACAACTTAATTTGGGGAAATCCACTTTTAATCCTGCCCTGCCATTTAAACAGGCTAAAGTCTACAAATACACGCAAATACACTTGTGTGTCACAATAGTACACAGATCTTGCTTTAAAACTGGATTATTGCAATATATGCGGTTTTAGCTGGCTGTAGATATATCCGTCTATTCTGAGAGAGATTCCACAGCCATGCCATGGCCGTAGACCCAAATGGATATGTGGCTGATAAGACTATGCATGTGTTTATACCAGATCCGGTGCTTTCCAAAAGACGACCCAGCTTCCTGCTGCTCAAGCAGTGCGCGTGACTCAATATCTCCCCGCGCCCCCATATCGCTCATCCACCCCTACGCTTCCCTCGCTCACGCCATACAGAGTAGGAAGGAACCCACGTCCCTATGAATCTGCAAGCCTGCGTGCATGTGTGCATGTGTGCGTGTGTGCGTGTGTGTGTGTACGTGCGTGTTAAATGTGTTTATATAAACCCCAGATAAACGCTGTCCCCTGGTGATTCAGTAGTCTCTGCTGGTGTGTAATCTCCTTCATGCCAGACGAGAGGTCTGTAATGGCTACGAGATGAGTAGCCTTCCCTCACAACCATTCATTTCAGCATGACTTTCTGGTACGCTGGAGCAGGCCTCCCAGTACATTTACCATATAGATTAAGATTGAACAAGCAAATTATTGTAAAACTATTGTGTTTCTTTTGACGGATTACATAACTAATATTACAATATATTATATTGCATTGTACAATACATATTTTGGTATAAACTGTCATGTTGTATGCTAAAAAAAATTCTGATTTGCAGGATATTGTTATACAGTAGCACAGAGACACTGGCCATTGGGATAGTGTAGGAATATGAGATTCATGATTCCTTGTGAGCTTCTCGTCCTTCTTGATTTCTTCATTCTTATATTTTATTTGCTACAGTACCAAATACAGTCTTTACAATGTGCATGAAGTGTAATCACCTAACTGCACAGCTGTACTCCTGCACTAAAATCACATTGTATATAAAGAAGACTACGTTTTCATGGTGCCAAAAGCAAAGTTTTTACAGAGCTGTACAACTTTAACTTTAAGCATTTACAACCCCAAATAAACATGGCCTACTGTACCACGTTTTGTGGTGATGGATTCACATTTGTATAATGCTGATACTACACTGTATGAGAATGAAGAAATTTCAATATAGGCTACAGTAAGCATCTTCACAAAGCCACATAATTTTTTAGGTGATGGCATGTGATTTTATACAATAAAATGTATGCAGATGACATCACCTAAGGCAACATACAATAAATGTCACAATCACGTTTTTGGATATATTCATAACATAGTAGGCCTACTGAGGGAAACTGCAAAACATTAGGCATGAGTGTATATTGTTACAGAGCGTTTACACGCGACGCGTGACTTGACGCCTCTATCCCTTTAATTTCAGTAACTGAACGTGATATAGGCGACTGTGATCACCTGTCAGATGTGGCGCATGCGCACTGGGTGGGGGGGTGGAGTGGATGCTGAGCGCTCTCGTTACTCCGTGCCCTCCATCCCGCGTCAATCAGTTAGCGACAGACAGGCATCTATCCGAAGAGGTTTTAATGGGAAGATGGGGACGAAACTCTGCTATTAAAGCTCACGATAAGGTAGCCTACAGTTTTCGTCGGCTTACCTGAATTCTTCGCCGTTTGACATTGTGGTCGTAGAGGTGAAGGATGCTCGAATGAAGGAAGGGGGATCAGCAGGGACACAGAGCGGATTACAGATCGGGGGTTGCCGCCGATGACAGGGCATTGCACACATTGATTTTGTGATTTTGGATAATCCTTGGTAGTTTTATTTTTTTATTTTATTTTTTGAGCAAAACGTGTATTATAGAAAATGTCAAGGACACAAAGTATTATTTCGATCTTTACACGCTTTAGCAATGGTTGGTAACCACTGTCCCCTCGGCGACGTGTTTAAATCTTGTCTTGATCTGGTTTCTTCACGTTTAAAATCACTAGATGTCAATAGTTATAACCAATCTTAAAACCTTATAGTCGAAGTTGCTACTATGTGATCTGAGTGCCATGAACCTTGAATGCAGTCGTTGGCCATATTGCTCGGTCTGAACTGTAGTGTAGACTAAGATATTTTGCTGTTTTTAAACGGTAAATACGAATAAGCTAGGCTACATCATTTCATATCGTGGATATGTCGTCATTTTAATTGATTTAATAAAGAGTAAAAAACAGTAAACAGCCTACAACTACTAAATTACATTAAAGTACAATCGGGAGGATGTGAGTGCTAACTGAAATATGTAATACCCTATCAGTCCACTCTGTGTTAGCCTGTATCGTAATAGTAGGGTAGGCTGCTGTAGCTGCATGTTGGGGAGGAAGCTGTAAAGTGTGATCAATAGAGCGTCTCTGTTGCTGTCCATGGTGCTGAAAGCATCAGTCTAGTTGTATTAAATCAAAATGAGAGGGGATCGTTTCGGTCCGAGTAGAGCTCTAAGTCATGGACGTGTTCTGGTTTTCATTCTGCTTATTTTTTAGCTCCAAATAAAAAATGTAGCCTACAATCAATCACGAGCCACACATATTTCACAGGAAGGCATGGTGGCATGAAAACGTCCATCTTATTCCATCACTTCTATGTTTGCATTTAATTCTCTCTCTCTCTCTCTCTCTCTCTCTCTCTCTCTCTCTCTCTCTCTCTCTCTCTCTCTCTCTCTCTCTCTCTCTGTCTCTCTCTCTCTGGTGTGTGTTGAGCCAGGCCATATTAATGTTGTGCTTCAGCGATTCTCACGATCTCTCTCCTGTACCCTTTCATCTCACGCTATATCCCCCTCCCTCTTCAAACTCTAATCCCCCCCCCCCGTGTCTGTCGTGTCTGCAGGAAGGCTGATGTAGACGTGGAGCCAGAAGACAGTCCAGGCAGCAACAGCAGCAGCAGCAGCAGCGGGACCGTAGATGCCCTCCCCTCGGGCCCGGCCCCGCTTCCCCCCCAGGCCGCAGCAGGACAGAGCGGAGACAGCTCCTGCTTGGACTCGGACAGTCCTGTAGAACCCAGCTCCAGCGAGGAGGAGGAGGAGGACGAGGAGGACCCCACCATGTTCTCCTCTAACTTCCTCAGCAAGGCCAACCCCCTCAGCGCTGTGTCCTCCGCTGTCAACAAGCTAAGCCTGTTCGGGAATGATGGAGATGGGGGCCAGAAGCAGAGAGCAGCCCCGCAGCAGGCCGCTAAGCTGCCCGCAGAACAGCAGCCCAGAGCCGGCCCTGGAACAAGCCCTCAGCAGCCTAGGAAGACAGACCAGGAACCACCTAAGCAAGGAGCAGCCCAGCTGCAGGGACATGGGAAGGCTGCGTCTGTGCCCGGCGCACAGCAGGCGGCTCAAAACACGAGTAAAGGCAGACCTCAAGAAGCTCCAGCCAAGGGCACACAGCAACAGCCAGGTGGAATGCAGCAACAGATTACAGCTAAGGATGTAACAGATACTCCCAAAGGATCGCAACATCAAGGGGCTACTAAGACAGCACAACAGCAGCAAGCGTCCCCTAAGGTTGGTCCACAGCAAGGGTCTCCTAAAGCTGGACAGCAGACACAGGGGTCCCCTAAGGTTGGTCCACAGCAAGGGTCACCTAAAGCTGGACAGCAGACACAGGGGTCCCCAAAGGTTGGTCCACAGCAAGGGTCACCTAAAGCTGGACAGCAGACACAGGGGTCCCCTAAGGTTGGTCCACAGCAAGGGTCACCTAGGACTACACCCCAGCAGCAGCATGTTAAGTCCGGCCCCCAGGGACCAGGCTTAGCGGGCCAGGCCCAGTTAGGATCCTCATCCACGGACCCTGGCAAAGCCAATACAAAGACTACAGCAGGGCCTACGTCCATTTGCCCGGTGTGTAACACCACAGAGCTCAACGTGCACACCAAGGAGGCTCCCAACTACAACACCTGTACAGAGTGTAAAGCAGAGGTGTGCAACATGTGTGGCTTCAGTCCTCCAGATTCAGGAGTAAGTACATGCTTATTTTATTGATGTTTTTAGAATGACCTATGACCTATGTCTATTACATTCTTGCAGATCTTTGTAAACTGATTATGCCGCATTGATTAATTTGTTGACAATAATTGTATATGATTTCAGAATAAAGGCTCCACTGTAATTGGTCAGTATATTGACTGCCAGTGACCACTTAGCAGTCTA
>JAODTR010006126.1:0-10963 GCA_025399935.1 Amblyopsis rosae
CCCCCCCCCCCCCCGCAGCGATAACGTCCACCGATCATAAATTATTAAAGCAAAGATAGAAATGACCGTCGCCTGTCCAGCTGGGCTATAAATCACCCTCGACCGCGGTTTGTTTAAGGAATTAAGTCCCATGCAGTGCAAAGCACATAATACAGGGTTTGGTGTACGACTAAGGGTTAGAATATCCCTGGGTTGCCGGTTCGATACACATGAAAAAAGTTTCAGTAGCACCAACCACCCTAGACAAATGTTGGCTTTAGCTAGCACCAACCAGATGTTGTGCTATGATGTAAAGTTGTGTTTGTAGTTTATTTACAGTAGGCCTACAGTGCATAGCGGCTTTGCTGGCAGAGAAATGCTTGGACCTCAGTCAGACGATTACGTAAATAACGTATTGAGTTATACAGTAGCAAGAACATATAATTCAATTTTAAATATTACAGGAGGTTTTATTTGATTATTTTTTGTATTTATTTTGTTATTTGTTTATTCAACATTATAGTTAGCGGCACCATTATATTGTTGAGACGAACATGCATATCAAACACAGCACTGTTTTGTTTTGGTCTCCTTGTGGTCATAGACAGAAAGATCATGCAGTGATTTCTGATATCCATCCCCCCAAGCAAAGACAAAAATAGCTGAAGCCAAACATGTCACACCCTCTCCAAGTGTCCCCACACCACACGCCTCAAAACCAGGCCACCTGTTTTAACGTTTAAGCTTTTAAAATAAAATAAAACGTTAAAAAAAGCGTGTTGGGATTTTCCTCCAAGGAGAAAGCCAGTCAAGCCAGTGGTGACAGCAGGCCATGAGCGCTGTTCGTCTGGCCCACTCCTGTCAGCTCAGCTGCTCTGTCACTTTACACAAGGTGTGGCTTTTATATGACGGACATTCACTGGAAGTACCACTATAGTTAGAGACTATAGAGGCAAAATGTGGAAGCCAGAGTGAGGGCGGCAAATGGCGCAGTCGTAGAGCGGGGTGACAGGTGATTAATAACTCGCTGGTTCAAACTCCTCACCAAGTGTCGAGGTGTCCTTGAGCAAGACACCTAACCCTAACTGCTCCCAGTGGTCAAGTGTCCTTGCATGGATGACATCGCCATCGGTGTGTGAATGTATGGGTGAATGTGAGGCAAATAATGTAAAGCGCTTTGGATAAAAGTGCTATATAAATGCAGTCCATTTATTTAATTATGTCTGGAAATAAGTTTATACCTTAATGATAGGGCCCCGCAACCCGACTCTGGATAAGCGGATGACGATGGATGGATAGGGAAGATATTAATGTTAACTGGAGGAATGTTGTGATGCAGATAAAATTATTGAGGCCATTGTTTTATACTGCACACGTTTGGTAACTCTGTGGCATTTTCTTTTTAAAGAAATGGTCAATGTCCCAACCAAGCCCCAAAACAGCTTAGAAATTACAACCATCTCTTAATATAGTCTTAATGCAGTTTGCAATACAAATCCCTTGTTTAATGCTTTTGACGCTGAATTAAGCTTAGCCCTCCATTACAACTGGAATCTGGGGAGTCACATAAGACACATTATCGCGGAGTTATTACAGTATGGGTTACTCAGGAAATGTATTTTACCATACTGACAATGTCGCAGGTAAATATCAAGTAAAATGGCCATCTAAACTGCCACCCTTATTTGCCTACAGCCCACACTGGCTGTAAGCAGGGTGGCAGTTGTTTGCAAGCTCTGGAATGTCTATTCAAGAGTCCTCTCAGTGGTATTGAGGACAGTGCAGATGCCTCCACACTGAAAGGAGTGCTATCAAAGTGCTTCCTAGTCAATACACACAGAGGCAGCATTGAGAAACATTAGGAAGGGGGGGTTAGCTTTTGACTTTGAATGGAGAGGGGTCTAATACATAGATGGTGCTCTTCCACACTCAGCCCATTGACTTCAAACTGAGCCTATTAGCAAAACAACACACTGCTAATGGCACTGCTGCTGTTGCTGTTGCTGCTCATATGTATGGTACGGAGACCACACACACACACACACACATGGAAACGCACGCACCCACACGTGCGTGCGTACATACACACACACACACAAACAACATGCTTATTGTTTCCCACGGTATTGCTAAACTGGTACCTTTGAGTCGGATGAAAGCGTGATACTAAAATCTAATGTCCAAGATTTATCACATACTAAATACATTTAGTGAGTCATATTCGGTCTCTTATCAGTTGCAATTATTCAATATCACACTGGATATTTAGTTAGGAACAGCAATTGTTCAGTCTTGATTCTAAAATGGGCTGTTGGTCTTCCCCCCAAATCTCCCATAGTTCATTGCATTGCTGGCATTGAATGAGCTCAAGTTAAAATGTTAAGATTATGTTTCAAATATTATTTCCATGGGCTCTCAAAGCATTGAACTTCTCTTCAGATTCAATAGTAAATTGTGTAACGTGTCCAGGTCAGTTTTGACAGGCGTTATTTTTTACATTTCTTGCAGTTTTTGCAATGGCTGTAAATTACATTAATAACAGTCAGTCAGTAGTTTATTTTTTCAGTTCCGCATTTGACCAGAAGGGGGATGTAGTGGAGAGGCAGACAGAGCTGCGCTATACAAACACACAGACCCCCCTTCTCTCTCTCTCTCTCTCTCTCTCTCTCTCTCTCTCTCTCTCTCTCTCTTTGGTTGACATCAGCCAACCAAATACGCACAGGCCTATACCATTTTAACTGTGTATTACCACTATTTCTCTATCTACAGTGCCACACTATATTGCTAACGTCCTCTCCTCCGTTTGTTTTTACCTTCCTTATTTGCACATGTAGGTTATCTGACTACTTTTTAGAATGCCACTCTACTAAATGCTACTAAAGGGTTGTGAAAACCACACCAATATCACCTCCATGCCTAGGTACAGGCTATAAGCAAAACCTTACGTTTTATTTGCTTTAAATAAAATTCCAAACATAAAACAAGGATAAATAACATTACTGGGTAAAATACAATGAATCCAACTGTATATTTTGTAATACGCGTGCTATTTTAACTTGAGCACGGACTGTGTGTGAGCTGCTTCTGTTCTTCTGGAGGCGCGCAGCGTTTGTGGCGAACAGCAAGCAAGTCAAGGAGCTGTCAAGTGCTTGTCACGAGCAGAGCCCAGTTAACTAACTTTAGTCCTCCCATGCTCCTCTGTCTCCGAGGAGAGATTCTAGTGCGCACTTTTTTTAAGAGAGCGTCTAGTAGACCACCTTTTGTTTAGAAGACTTCATTGGCTTTATGGCAACTCTCTCTCTCCAACGTTCGAGAGAGAGAGAGAGAGAGAGATAGAGAGGGGGGGAGGGGGTGATTCATTCACTTGCTCACAAAGCGCAGTGAAAATCACCCAGGGGAACGGGACGCAGAAGGGGGCGAGGGGGAAGAGAGAGAGTATGGAGGGAGGGGAGACAAAAAGGGGCGGATGTCAGTCATAAAGCGGCCCGAGCGCTGCGCGGCAGCACTGCACCTTGTACATGCGAACCCCCCCCCCCCCCCACACACACACACACACACCTCCCACCCACACACCCCCACCTCCTCCTCTCCATCCACCAGCCCCCTCCCGTTAAGCCTTGTACAGCCCAGAGCCAGCCTACGTCCTTACTAGCCCCCCACACACGTCGCTATTGAGTACCCCCCCCCACCCACCAGCCCTATTCCGACGAGCTCTCTGAAACGGCGGCGGCTCGGCTCCCATCGCGGCTCCACTCCTCTCTGATCCCCCTATTTAGACGGACTAGGGCTGCGTGATATTGATACGTCTCTCTCTCTCTCTCTCTCTCTCTCTCTCTCTCTCTCTCTCTCTCTCTCTCTCTCTCTCTCCCCCTCCTGTTCTCTGTCTGTGCTGGGTAACCTAACAGGGAGGTGTTAACTACTTTGCTTCCCACGCGCCTCCCGTTATCTCCGGGTTTTTCCTGCACGCAATAAGAGCCCAAGAGCTGCCGAGGCGAGCGTCCGCGGCGCGCTGAGAAAAAAAAAAAAAAAAAAAGTTTGTTTTGTCGTGAGGATAATAAGGAAAACCGAGTGCGCGTCCGTGAGAGGGATCGTACGCCACAGACGTGAGTACTGATAATGTTTTGATTGAGTTTGTTTTACAGGTTTAGGTTGTGTTTCCACGGCGACTGTGTTGGTGTTGGTCTCTCGCTTTCTCTCGTTCTCTCTCTCTTACCGGATCTGTCTTTTCTCAACTTTATAACGCCACGAAATCTGCGCCCAAGGCTCTCGTGCACGGCGTAGATAATACGCGTGAAAAGTCGTGTCACGGTCAGTCTCAATTCGACCCTTGATTTCGTGGGTGTGTGTGTGTGTGTGTGTGTCAGTGATCGTGTGTTTTATGCGCGTGCGCGCGGTTCCTTAACAACAAGCTTGCTTCTTGGAAAACACTTGAATTGTGTTTGTACTGTGCGTATGGTACTGTGCGAGTGGTACTGTGCGTGTGTCAATCGTTCTTTTTCTGTCCCGGACTCCACTTGCCGGTGACTCACGCTTTACATATACGCGCACGCGTGCGTGCACACACACACAAACACACACACACACACTCACAAACTGGAAAACTCAGTACTGAACTTAGCATTGTATGCAGGCGCATACACAATTATTTTAACTCTTTAAAACCCTTTAATATAAAATTGATTATTACAGTAAACAACCAATATTTCAATTTAATTAATAAAGTAAGGGCATCTGCTGTTGCCTGCATGCTAGAATGATTTTTGTTTTAAAATGCTTCAAAATTTCAGTAAAAAAAAAGAAAATATGTTCCTGCCAATAAAGTGACACGCTCATTGGCATATTGTAGCTACATTATATGGCTACATCATATACAATATTATGGTTTTCTACAGCACGTTTTTTTATTTCACACTGACTGAAGATAATTTCAAAATCACTCGTCATTGCTAAGACATGGGACGTTATGCGCCATACTCGCCTTTAACTTAAACTATAACTTAAGATAAATTAACGACACGAAAACAACATGTCAGCACCGAATGAAAGAACATTTTACCAGAAACAAAAACGGCAAAATAATGACAACCGCACTTCGTAAATAGCATATGTGGAATGAGGAATATGCTGCGAGGTTTATATTTTTTGCGTGTGTAGCATTCATACTTTTCGTTCTGTCATGCTCAAGAAATATTTCTCACTTTCTCTATACATAAAGATACGGGCGGAGAGCTTCGAACGAAAAACAATGCAACGTCTTTGTTGATTCTGTTGGTGAAAGTGTGTGTCTTACACGCGCGCGCCCGCACACACAAACATAGGCTACGGCCACATATACACACATTGAGTTGTTGTGAAACACCTGTTAATTATGGAATCACTACAATTTACATCCTCTCTAAATGTGTATCTCTCTGAATTGGAGGGGCTGTTTCAGTGCGCTAAGCATGGCTTCGACCACATTTACACTTTTTTAGGAATTATGAATATTACGCTTGAATGAATTAGACTGTTTCATAAAATGTTATATTTTTGTGCATTTACGATATTTACGCACACATAGCTTACAGGATTTTCGGTGTTTTCTTAAATAATAGCTAATATGTATTCAGAGCTAAGCCAAAGCATTATGCTTGCTGGGTGGCATTTGCGTGTGCGTCTTAATAGTTGTGGCCTAACTGTTGTTGATCTGCGCACGTCAACAGCCGTGCACTACGGTACTTTCTGTTGAATAATAAATTAATCAATGCGCAACCACTGTTAAACCGTTTCACACGATTTCACACGTTATAGTTTCTTTAATTTATTTGTTATAAATTATGTATGTGCCCAAAAGTCGCACAGACACACAAGCGGCCCAACAGACCAGCGCGGAAAGCCATCTTGAGCAGTGCGAGAAAGCACCGCCGGTAAAACGGCGAAGAAAGTAAACATTTTATCCGGAAAAATCTCGACATAGAATAAACATTGAACCAAAAACCACAGAAAGATGGTAAATCGCTTCTATTTGAAGGGCTCTAAATACCCGACGTGTAAAATTTGAAATGTGCGGAGAGAAATTAAGAAATCCAAAAGCAATGATCCCGCACTTCATTTAATTTACCACAAACAACTTGACCAAACTATCCCATATTTCAAAGCGTGCTTGCCGATAACGGGGTTAATTCCTTGATTAATGCCCGAAATGGATCTTATCGATTATCACATCAGTAACTCTCCTCTCTGCTAACAATCATTTCTCTACTTATTCGGAGGGGACTATTATTCCCCGCATCTTGTTAACATTGGAAATGTATTGAGATTGTACAGCCGTCAGCCATATATCTTATTGTTGATGGCTGAGAAGTTTCATTCTTTGAAAATTGCAACCTATTAATAGGCCTATATGTTGGCTATAATTCAAATGAAAGGAGACACACTTTCAGAAATGCAGCGTTCACACACATTAAGACAGTCTGGTTAGGCTATCTGTTTTATTTATTTATACATGTGTATTTGTTTCTAAACTATACATGCATATTTGACTTGTTGCTAATTAATAATGAGAGTAATGAGAGAGGTGAGAGTTTAGAATTATTATTTATTTAGGCAATAACGTAGTCCGATTGGCATTGCAGTTGCTTTCATAATTTTATATAATCTTGTGAATTGTATATGTTAATAAGGTCTAAAAATATATTTTAATAGCATGCCTATTATAGTCTATCTGTTTTTACGAAAAGTGTTTTGTTTATTGTAACCCAGGCCTTGCCAGATGTGCATAAAGGCTATATAGTTTACAATATATGTTTTCGTAGATCTTTTTATAATTTCACAGTTTTGTAGCCTACCTGCTGTTCAAATTGACATTGCTTGAATAATCAGTCGTTTGTTATTTATTTATTTATTTTTAATGTACATTTTATTTTAGTATATATTTTCATTTATTTGTAATTTTGTTTCATTTTTTTATTACATGTTTTATAGTATGTTTAATTAGTCCATTAAAACTAATGTATTTATATGATTAATATAGGATATGGTCGTGTTAAAGCTGTTACAGTTGCGTCCTATTTGTCCAATACAGGCCCATATGCATATTCAAGGTGTTGATAAATATGCCTAATTGAGAATATTTTGTGAAGTGGGTGAATTGAAAATGGCGACTTCATCTAAATTCACTGAATGTCCGGATTAGAAGTGTAATGTCGAGCCAACAGAGCCAAGGGATTACAGGCCTGTAAATCCTGCTCAACAGCAGGTGGAAAAGGCTGCGAATTCTCCGAGCACCTCCCAGGACCATAACATGGAAACAAATTAATTCGGCATTTTGTCTCGAAACATAAACATCTCCCAGTAACAGAAGTGCAGTTTTCCGGCCTTTTGGGAACCAACGTAATATAGTCCTCGTCTTACTGTCGTATTCTTCCTATCTTCTTGTTTTTAACTTTATTCAGTTTTTTTTTCTCACTTCACCAACAGTCTTGCTTCTGGAGATTTATTCAGGCCTATTATAAGGTCTGGGTGTCGGGTCCGTTTATTTTTTCAGCCCCTCTACATGTCTCTTTCTTTCTCTCTATATATGTCTATATATCTCTCCTTCCCTCTCCCCGTCCCAAGTGGACGGTCGTCCGTCTGCGCGTCCACGAGACACCACATTGTAAGAATACGAGAAAACTTGATTTTGGAGGAAAAGTAAGATGATTTATTTGCCGGCGTTTCGATTTAGTTCTCCCACCCCTTACACACACCAACACGCTCTCTCTCTCTCTCTCTCTCTCTCTCTCTCTCTCTCTCTCTCTCTCTCTCTCTCTCTCTGTCTCTCTCTCTCTGTCTCTCTCTCTCTCAGCTCGTGTCAGCTGTTATTGCTCGCCATTGATCTCCCCTCGCGAAGTGAGAAGTGAACTAAAATTAATGTGGATTTCACACCCGCTCCCGGATCGATGGCCTAGCAAAATTGTTTTAATCTGGATCAGGAATTAAAGGCAAGAAAAACACGAGGGAAGAGAGAAATATAGCATCTATGACCCCCGAAATGAATAAAATGAAAGCAGCTTGAGTGCCATTCTCGATAACAATTAGAGGTATGTCTGTGTGTGTGTATGTGTGCGTGTGTGTGTGTGTGTGTGTGTGTGTGTGTAAGGGGGTGGGCGCGGGGGAAGGGGAAAGGGGGTGGTAAAAACACCTTCACATACACACAAATGTATCTCCATCCGAGAAAGCCACTTTTCATAATCGATCAATTAGGAATACTAAATCGCATTGATGTGCGCATGAACTACTCGACTTGATTCCCGGCCCCAGCCCTCCCGCTTTCTCTCGCGGATACACGCACACATAAAACCGTTGATAGTAAATTAAGAGCGAATCGCTCTGTGCGCGGCTAGTTAGATGACCTCTTGGTCTATTAAGTCCTATCAATATGCACTAATTCCCAATTCTTTATTAAATGCCAGAACAACGTCTCCCACCAATGCACACCCCGAACCCCCCCCCCCCGCAAACCTTTTTTTTAATTAATTAATTAATTAATGTATGTATTTATTAATTAATCAAAAACATTTTTTTGTGATGTGCTAATAAATACCGTGTATGAGGTCTGATTTGTCATGCAGATAGTGCAGCCATCGCGGTAATTGAAATAAAGTGTTGCCGGTAAATAACAAGTGTTTGAACACGAGACAAGGGACCGCCCATGGAGAGAGAGGAAGAGAGCGGGAGAAAAAAAAGCATTTTACGGTCGTGCTACACCTCTAGCCCGCGCACGCCACACCCCCGTCTCCATTCTAACATGCATATTTGTAATAATCACAATAATTAAGGCAGAAAAGTAGGAAACAGTGTGATGTAACGGTTGAGAGGATATTGCTTGTCGTCTTCCAAATGAGAACCAATCAAACGTTTCCTCTGGAAATTGCAACCTGTCCCTGCGCCTGCCGCCAACATTTTCTGAGGCCTGTATATATGATTGATCCCTCCAATATTTTGTGACTATTGTGAGAACTTGCAATTACGTGCAGTAATTTTTTCTTTAAACAGTGTTTGAATATGAATCATATTTTGATATTTCAATCATATTTTATCATCTTTCTTTCTTTCTTTCTTTCTTTCTTTCTTTCTTTCTTTCTTTCTTTCTTTCATTCTTATAGTTTGCTTCTGAGCTATATATATATATATATATATATAAATTAGCTGTATAGGGCATTTGATGAGATAATCAATGTTCTTGATACATTGTTCTAACTACAGTAACTGAAATATGCATTACTGAATTGCCTAAAGAAGATTGTGACACAGACAACACAAAAACAGTCTACAAGAGACAGTCATAGGTATCTGGTTATGTATATTACTCATGGTTGAAAGTTAATCCGTCGCTCTGTGAATATTTCCAGCCGGAAGATATGAAAAGTATTGATGACGCGAAAGAGGAGAAGGTCCTGTCCAGTGATTGTCGATTGGGAGAGATGATTCCATGGAATGGTGCGCTGTGTTTAATGGTTTGATTGTATTGGAGGAGGCAGGCACCGTAATGCCTTCATAGGAAATATGACTTGCAGACGCTATTGGCAATAGGAGCAAGTCATACTGTTAGCCTGAAGAGGGTGGGGGGCGGGGTGGGGGGGTGGGGGGTGGGGGGGTTGGACGTCGGATACTTTCTATTCTCTACATTATGCTCCCCGTCTGCTTTCTCTCTCCCTCTCTCTTTCTCTCTCTTTCTCTTTCTCTATCTCTCTCTCTGTATCTATTTCTCTACCCCCTCCCCAATCTTTGTCACCGTCACCCTATAGCTAATTTCTACCCACCTCCACACACACACACACGCATGCACACGCAATCACTTCTGCTTGAAAACAGAAATTTTCACTTCCCACCCCCCAACAATACACTGTCAGAGAGAGTGACTATGCTGGACCACACACACTAGTGCAGGCGGGGGTCCTCTATGCGGTGGACTATGGGGGCTCAGACATGACTTGTGGTGCCACGTGCTACCCCACTTGGCCAGCGTGGGGCAGCAGCTTGCGAGCTGTGGCAGGGCCCCTGCACTGACTGCGCCACTGGCTGGCCAACTGTCTGTCTGCCTGTTGGTCTAGCCAGCCGATAGTTTCTGCCTCTGGCCTGGCCAATATACCACCCACACACACGCACATGTACACGCACACGCAACCGCTCTAGAACACGCACACGCACTGGAATACGCACATGCACTGGAACACTAGGGTGTTCACAGAGAGAGTGTCGGTGTGAAGATATTGAAAGATGTTCATGTGCGAGTTTGCGCGTCAAGGAGCGTAGAAAGTGAAACTCCCCATCTTTGCTCTCTCTCTCTAGTCCCCTGCAGTGGTGATGCATTATGGGGCCAGGGAGGCTTTTGTTGTATCTCGGGGTTCTTGAGAAACCCTCCCTATCACATCAATCACCCACTTCAACTCACCTATTGCCTTTATCTTATGTTCAGAGTCAGGATAGAATCAATGTAATTAATACATATGGATGTAACTGAAAAATATCAACACTATTGTAGGTGAAATATAAAGAGCACCTGGTTCAGTAGACAGGGCTCAAGCAATACATTAATTATATAATAAATACATTAAATAATTATTAAAAGATAATCAATATGTGAATTATAGTATGTGAGCAGAGAATTGTATTTACATTTTATTGCTTATTTGCAATATTGCTTAACTGATTTATTCTCAATGTATGTTAGTGGGGGCTATTCTCATTACATCTTTGGGCATTGTTTTAGATCTTATAAAACTCATTAACCCGAGAAGCATTTCAGATTGAACACCTGTTAGCTTTAGAAAGTTGCAACATGTGTATCAAGCTGCTTTAAATATTGCTTCTTGACAGCTGAGACAGACAAATATATCAAAGCAATACCAGTTACTTCTGACTTCCTGAAGATGTAGGATGTATCTTTCTCTCTCTCTCTCTCTCTCTCTCTCTCTCTCTCTCTCTCTCTCTCTCTCTCTCTCTCTCTCTCTCACACTCTGTC
>JAODTR010006127.1:0-31959 GCA_025399935.1 Amblyopsis rosae
GAGTACGCCAACGGCTACTTTGAGTGCACTTCATTTTGGCGTACTTGTCAGTTTATGCGCACTATGTACTCAAAATACTAAGTATAAGTGCACATGTGCGTGATTTGAGACACAGCTAATGTCTAAATAAAAGGTCTAAAGTTGGAAAAAAAATAAAAAATCAAGCGAGAAGGTTGCCATGCTGGAAACAATGTTTGTGCTAATCTGTCGTGATAGGTGCCAACACTAAATAAGAGCAGGACAGAATTACCATTTTGGATATTTAAATTATTGCCCCGCTTATTTAAAACTGAAGATGAAACAAGGTGTATTATGAAAGTTACTCTGTACTTGAGTAGCCATTTCAATAGATACTTTTTTTTAAAACTTCTACTTGAGTGATTATTACTTAAAGGGAACTACTTTTACTTGGCTGCTCTACCCACTCCTGGCTGTACATGATCGCATGTTACTGTTCATATTTACTGCTCATATGCACTTAATATAGAATGATCAAACTTTTTTTTTTCTGGACTGGCTGGTTTTATATTTTTTAACCATAAATTCCACTTTAACGCTATTCTTGTTCCTACAGAGACAGAAAGAAAGAAGACGCCTAGAGAAATTAGAAATGGTAAATATTTTGCAAACAAAAAACTAAGGTTAAATTGAAGGGTATAGTCATTAATTGCATTATAGCATCCACATATTCCCACACATCACCCCAGTTCGCTGACTGACATGTAAGTGTGCACGGCACTGTAGGAGCTGTATCAAATGGGTGGTTCCAGGCACAAACCAAGGAGTGGCCCTTTGTACTGAACAGCGCATACTCTTCCCCTAACACATTGTTTGTCTCGCACCACAGCAAGGTGGTGACTCCCAGCGACCTAAAGACGAGGACAGTACAAAGGAAAGTGACAAGTCCACCAAAGACAACAGCAGTTCCCGCGTTAAACCTTTGTCTGCAGCAAAATCCGAAGACTCATCGAGTGCTAGTGACAGAAGTAGTGATGAGTATTCTGAAGGGGAGAGTGCTTCTGGGGAGGAAGAGGTAAAAAGAACTCTTTATTTTTACGTTTTAAAGTGGCTCTATATGACCTCCTACTACTAGATGTCACACTAAGCATCAACCAAACCAAATGCTTTGCGAGCCACACACGCACTAATATGTAAACACACAGCACACAGAGGCGGTGTGATTCAATTCTCCACTATATCTTTAGATGGGAAATAATTGGTTACTGCTATATTATACAACAGTTAGTTCCGACCAAGTGATTTGATTAGACGAGGCATTGCTTGAATGCCAATTTCCAGTCTAACACTTATTACTATTATTAACCAATAAAAGGCTGTTGTATAAAAGCAGTAATAACACACTCGAGGTCATGCAGCTGTTATTTTCTTCGGCTGATATTAAGTGTAACGCACTCCCTCTCGTGTGTTATTGCACACTAGTTGTGAAAGACAATCACAAACTTCCTGCTCTTCACCTTTTTTTTGTTTTATAAAAAAATGAAAAAAGGTGCTCTATAAAATGTATGAAACATGTTTAATATATTGTTTAGAGTACCGTTTAATATATTTTTTTATAAGAAAACAACAAAGGTAGAGCAGGAGGTTTGTGATTCTTGTCTTTCACAACTAGTGGCTTCCTTGCCTTCTCTATATTAAGCTACGCTACATACTTACAGAGGCAGTATTACATGTAAAAATAACTAAGTGGACTGTCCTTACTCCACCTGCAAGTGATATTGCTAGGTAAACAAGATCAACATTTCATGTTTCTAGAGTACTAGAGTAGCCGACCGTGGCCAAGAAACTCTTTCATATGGTAAAACAAAAACAATATGTTCTATTAAATACTGTGTGGTACTGTTGCATCCATATTCACATAGCTGTGCATCTTCTTGACTAGTTAATATGTACTACGTGCTGTATAATGTACACAGTGCATTTAAATGTGAGATAAAATTATGCTTGTACCCTTCTCCCAACTGAACTGTGTATGCAAAGGATATATTGACTTAGTGTACTTAATTTCAAAGGATTGTTCAACTAATTCATTTTCATAATGAACAAATTAACCACTGAAGTAATTGCTGATGTTTCTCTTTCCTGTCATTATTTTAGGAGTTAGATTTGGCGAGTTCCTTTGTAAGTAAAGCTGCTCTTAAAATACAGCAGAATTGCAAAACTGAGAGAGAGAAAAAGCCTGCTATTAAAAAAGCCCCCCAACCAGTCAAGGCCAAGTCAAATGAACCCCAGGATACTGTTGAGAAGGTAGGTGTATACTATACACTAAAACTGTTCCCTAACCCTAACCCTTGAATTAAATTTGAGTTAAGTAATATGTGCAGCAGATTGCAGCACGTCATAAGAAAGTTCTGATAGATATTGTCTTATTTATGGAAACACTTTAGTCCATGTTGGTGTAGTATACACAATGACATCTAGCTACATTGCAAAAATATGGGGAGTAACTGCTACAGCACATGTAATGTGATAATGCTGTCCTTAACATATCTGACCTATTTCGGTTACTCTCGTTTCAACAGAATACACACACCCCTACATTTGAAGATAACATTAAAAGAAGTACAGAATTTGCAGGTGAGATGAGCAGCTGATATGCTCTTTGAAGCTGAACTTTTGTTATCTTCTCCTTTAACCCTTCAATTACTCTTTTCACACAGTGCTTGGAAATACATATGCAAGTGCTGGACAGTTTGATATTGCCATCAAATATTTTACAGATGCCATTAAGTACAACCCTACACAATACAAGTAAGACGCCAATGGCCAGTAAATAGCAGATTTGAACCCAGCATTGTCTGGCTGGTTGACCTAGTACCAACTGTTTTAATTTGCATTGCAGGCTTTTTGGAAATCGGTCCTTTTGTTTTGAGAAGATGCAACAGTATGAGAAGGCGCTGACCGACGCCCAGTTGTCCCTTAATATGTGTCCCGGCTGGGTCAAAGGCCTTTTCAGAAAGGGCAGGGCTCTGGCTGGACTAAAGGTACATGTCCTAACCGATTATCTTAGGTTGGCATGACTTGCCCGAGGCCAAGTTACATTGTCAACAACTGTCAGTGTTGACTCACCTGACCCAGCAGGTCTGGTGAGTCACACTAGTCTCACGAAAACACTCTCTTTACTGCCTGGTGTATTTGGGCAATTTGTTAACAGATTTCCCACTGGTCGTGGAGTTTCTAGAATGCCATGGCATTTCAAAAAGTCATGGAATCTTTTTTTTTTTGGGTCAGATCAGGGAATATCACGGAAATTGTTTGCCTTGTTGACATTCTAGATTGCGTTAATGAAAATGACGGTGGACATGATTTAACTTTTTAAGATCTCTCAACACATGTTTAAACTATTGGTCTGAATGAGTAGTACCTATGTGAAATAGGTAATTTATTTCAGTTTGGCAATTGCCATGTTGCCTGTCCCTTCTTCCTCTGTTCAATACGGGTCGTGACAATTCAAAGGTTTTTAGCCTGTGAAAGTCAGGGCACTTGACTTTGATTTGGAACCCTGTGATAACATTGAAATGACACACGGTGTATGACGTTGCATGTCGAGAGGCTGCTGACACCGACTGTAAAACAGATGAACCGATCTTCCCCTCTCTGCAGAGGTATGACGATGCTGGCCAGGCCTTTAAAGAGGTTTTGAAGCTGGACCCCTCCTCTACAGATGCAGCGCAGGAGTTGATGCGTGTGCAGATCACACAGCTCATGGTGAGTGAAGGCCCTGGTGTACATTTAATTTGCTCTCTTATGGGTGAGCTGGCGAGTCTCGTGGCTCTGGTGCATGTGACGGCACCAAAGGGTAACTGCAGCAGAACCCAACCTATTCCCCTCTCCTAGTTGGCGCATTGGAGCAGAATGTTAGTACCCCCCCCACACTTGTAAAGTGTGAGCGGTGAGCTATGCCCAGATCAAATGTATCGGCGCTGAATTCAAGAAGTATTGATTGGATTAACCGACGGCTCCGCCATCATGACTTCATGAAACATGCATCGCAGCACTGTGCTCTAAGGAACTGAGACACAGCATGTGACTCCATTTGTCTCAAGTATGCCATGGGCTTAACTTTCCCTGTGTGGTAATAGGGAAAAACATACTGTAGATTCTGACTGTTGTAATAAACTAGTGTTACTACTAGTTATATTATTTGATGTGAATAATTACAATGGGGTGGGGGGTGGAACTACTGCCAATGTAAAGTATTTTGTGCTGATGGCAATGAGACAGCACATGTGGCTTAATGTTTAATTCCTGGCACCTAAACATTCCTACTTTAATTAACCAAGTAAAGTAACAATAGTGTCAGCTTGATGTTTAAAAGATTAAAACTGTCTGATTTTGGTTTGTTTGCAGGAGTATGGCTTCTCTCGGGAGGAGAGCTCAAATGCTTTAATAATTCACGGGACTGTAAATAAGGCCCTAGAGGTGCTGTCTAAATTACATTGCACACCAGGTGAGTTTTGTCTATAGATTCTGCTCGCTGTACTGTAAAGTTAATTTCAGTTGTCTGCCAATAGGTTGACTGTGAACTCTGTTTTGTGCTTAGGAGCCATTTCTATAAGCTCCACCAATAGCTCTCCACCGCCAGCCCAGTTGCACAATATTAGAGCCTCTCCTCTTCCGCCAGCCCTGCCTTACCCCCCACTTATTGACCGGCCATTAGTCCCGGTGCACAATATGTCCAGGCATAATATTAGCCCTGCTGTGAGGCCCTACAATAATGAGCCTAAACAATTGCCGTGAGTATCTCTATATTTTAACCATTCATGTTTCACTCAAAGTAGAAAACACTTTGTCTGTGTAGAATCGGCTTTTGTAATTAAGATATTACATTTTAATTTCTATTTGCTCGAACTATGCGGCAGGGAATAACTGGATGTTTTGCTCTCTGCCTTGTGGGGCTGCACGATTATGGCCAAAATGCCAATCACGATTATTTTGATAAATATTGAAATCACGGGTTATTTATCACAATTATTCATTGATTTTATGAACAATGTATTTTTATTGCACTCACATTATAAACAGACCACGGAAATCACTTCTGTCTTGTGCTACATTCCTGCTAATGTACAAATATTGGCATCAAAATAAGACTGGTTCTTAAAGTGCATCAGTGAAGCAAAATATAAATTGTACATAAAATGTAGGCCAACTAAAAATAAATATGCCATCAAAGAATAGGATTACAGTAGTACAAACATTAAACACGATCATGTGACAAATACGAATGACAACATGAACATTTATTGACGTTTGCGGTGTTTGGAACATTATGGGCCAGAGATCCACATGCCATGCCTACGCCGCATCTGGAAATATCACCACTTAAACCGTAACACCGGTGCAGACACAATTCGAAAGCACACTTTGCATATGACTTGTTCTTGCTTAACATCACTTGCCCTAAATCTAAAATACTTCCAAACAACAGATGATGATCCCTTTCGAGGGACAAGCTCTATGTCTTCTGCTGGATTCTTATTGTTTTGCCGGTCTGCTGTCTTTCTATTAGTGATGTCACGATACCAGAAATCTAGTAGTTGATCCCAATACCAGTGAGCTCCGAGGAAGTACCACCGGGACCTCCGTGACTCGGTGCCCGCACGAGAGTGCTCCTAGGGCGGGTAAACATTTACGAGATCCCGGCCGGTGCTCCGGAGGTATCGGCGAGCGCGAGGCGAAAAAGCGTCGGTTATATGCATTGTAGTAAATTACAGCATACACGCGTGAATGTTTGCAACGCAAACGTGCAACATATCCTACATATTTTTTTTGCTTCAAGGCTGATCTTGTTTCGCTTTCACCAGGCAATTATATTTATCAATGAACCATTGATGTCACATGACAATAGCGGAACTGTTTACTTTTTACTTAACCAGTAAGATGGAAACTATGGCTGTAAAGTTTGAAGGCACCATCTGCATAGTTTACGGTACTGTTTTTTGTGAATGTAGTAGTACTTGATAATCCGCCTGGAACCCCTGGAAGTACCCTTGCTGTCGATATTTGATTAATTGTGCAGCCCTACTGCCTTGACAAAGCTACGCTACACTGGCAAAAACACATTTTATGAAATTCAAAAGAATACGATACATTAATACATTCAAAAATGGCAATGTATTAATTTTTCCTTTTTTCTTTACAGGGAACTTTTTCCAATTTGGGTGGGAAACTTGGTTTCTTCAGTAACAGAATCCATGTTAACCAATGTATTTAGAAGGTAAGTTAAAACTCTTCTGCTACATAAACTATCAGCTGAATTAGTACTTTAAAGTGTTGATTAAATTTTGGATTGACAGAAAAATAAAATGAAATGTGAAAATTCCCACATCTCTGCAGCGCTGGCAAGATCCATAGTGTCAAACATTTGAGTTTCCGAAAATGTGCCTTTATCAACTTTACCTGCAAGGAACATTGTGAGGAAGCCATCCGGCGGTTTCATGTAAGTATAGATATACAGTACATAGTATAGATCCGGCACTATTGCTATGGTGTATTACTGTCTGAGCTAGAACTAGTTCTAACTCTACTTTTCTGACATTTGCCAGGGCTATGAACTGGAGGGTGCAAACCTTGCTGTAAGATACCCTGACAGGATTCCCTCAGACAGATGCTTTTCCAAGGCTGCCAACAAAGCTGACCACCTAAAAGCAGAGTGTTCCAGGTGAATTTAACAATGAGCTCATGCACTGTTTACATACATGCGTTAAATGACATCATGCTATGAATGAAGGTAGATCCTTGTTGCACTAAGCAGTTATTCCCTGGAAAAGGTGTATATACTACCACCTAGTGGCTCAGATACAGCAGTACCAATGGGAGTTAGCTTTTAAAACATTGTTTAGGTTATCGTTTTTAAAACATACACCCTCGATGTAACTGGAAAGTAATGGCCATTGTTGTCAGGATAATGTATTAATTTGACATTGCCATCCCTTCTATTTTATTAGCATATTGTATAAAATTATCTTCAAGCTGCATGTTTTATTATAGTGCCTCTTATGTTTACAGACAAAAGGAAAACCCTCACTGGAAAAATTGAGCCTCTGACCAGAGACGTGCCATTGACGAGCATTGAAGAAACTACTGGTGCCTTATTCCTGGATTAAATAAAATAGGCTACGTAAACAAACTAATGCCATTTACAAGGTTTTAAATTCTTTTTATGAATATTTTAGCTATGGCTTTATGAAGCAAACTATTTCCTTTTTAAAAGTATCAGGCTCTGCCACAAAATCACTGCCATTAGTTATTTGTATTATGCAGTGGTGAATTAGAACATTTATATATTGGTTACCCACTTTTGTTAGCATTACTTCCAGTATTAGGCCAATTGTATAGCGAAATGTGTATTAATTTGATTTCTGGTGTCATTTTGACATTTTAATGTTTGTCACGGTGGTATTGCCTTTATAACTGACAGACAACTAAAGTTTTAGAATTATTTTAATCTAATAGCCTCCCTTAAAATAAAAAGGAAAAAGATGAAGGAAAACAACACATTTGTGTGCTTAAAATAAATGAAGATTGCTACCACATTCAGGATTGTTACTTGCTTTATATAACTTGTACTAACAGCAGATGGCAGCACCACCTCAGCGTTGCTACCACATTATTAAGTGAACATGGAAAATACTGATGCAATTAAACACCTACAATGTTAACTAATCCATATTATTTAAATATGTGAGAATCTGCAGCACTTAGGCAACTATTCTTTTAAGGTAGAGATATGCATTACTTAATCCCCGGCAGCAGGGCAATGTTAGGGTTCAAGGCAGTTGAAACAAAGTGGAGATTTAGTTGAACCAACAGACGATGGGCTCATGGAAAAGATGTCGTGCTTGCTAGCTGTGTTAACAAGCAGAGAATGTTATGAACATGCAAGAGGTGCCATTCCTTGCAGCGCCTTGTCTAGGAGAAAAGGGCTGTGATAGCAGCTTTTTGAGTTTAATTGGAAGAAGTGTGTTGTGTGCACCCACTGTGAACTGTATACTGCTGCTCCCAACACAATTGAGACTCAACCACTTAATAGCACACCTTCAGCAATGAACTCTTCCAGATGGCCAGGGAGAAAACTGGTATTAACCACACATGCCAACATTTTGAAACTTTGTGCAGTTTCAAACTGTAAATCCCGCACATAAGGCTATTCTACAGCTGCTATGTTAAGAAAATGAAGCCGCGCTCTCCAGAAGCAGAAGGCTCTGTGTCAACAATCGGGATATTTCAATGTTGGACAACAGTGGGAGCCAAGCTCTTGTCAAGATGCTGACATGGCCCATAATGTCCCACAGGGCTACTGCCTGAGGAGGAAGGCAGCAGCGGTACTCCCTCTGTGGAAGAGCTGGGAATACATGGCTGCCTCAGCTATACGGCGCAAGGTCACCATTATAGGCTGGCCGCTCCTGTGAAGGTACGGTTTGTGTGTGTGTACATATATAATACACTGTGTGTATAATGCAGTTTCAATATATTGCATTTCAGTTGTTAGTGATATAAAGACCTTTGGGATCATCATTTCTCAAATTCCAAGTGCACCCTCAGTAGACGGAATTTCCCGGACACGTCAAAACTGTATAACTCCAAGGCCCCGTTCCCCTGGTGGAAATCTATTGAAATTGGGCTAGTCTTAATCCCTTCAGGGAAACTGTCAGAAGATTTATATAGTATAGCATTGTTCTAGTATAATAAAGACATAAGACTTAAAAGTGTGCATATATTGTACACACTCATCTGTTTGGTCAAATAAATATTATAGTATGTTCTTGTGTTGTAATAGTAAATGTTATTTTAGCACCATATTCTTAACCAAATGCTTTGTATTACCTTTCAGGCAGGAATGTGCACCTTGCTAGAACATGTATGTCAGGGTTTTAGTTCAAAGACACACCAAAAGAAAGGCCAAAGCACTTAACAGTTACGATTGTGTTTATCAAATTTCATACACTAATACAGTAAATGCCACATAGAAAAGTGAATTTGTTCAATATGCACACCTCAAAGTGGAAAACATATTAAAAACCTAATATTGACCAAGTTGGTAAACAAATATTTAAAAAGTATTAACTTTGAAGAAAAAACTAAAAACTATCTAGACAGATTTGTGCTTCCAATCTATCTGCTGGTAGGCCTACTGTGACAATTAAAATCAATCCAGAACTCCATCCCAGTCTGAAAAGAGTGACCAATTTTATATGACCTGTTAGCAGCATTCAGTAGCACCACTGTTTACTCAGTTTTAATGCCTTTTTCCGGTTATGTTCACATACAGCATGCCTCTGTGTCTACAGTATGGATCTCAAGTATAAAAATAAGTGCTTTATCTGTATGTTCCAGCTGAGTTTGATGTCAAGGGGGTTACAGTGTTTACCAGCATGTAAGTCTGTCAGTGGTGAAGGGCTTTGGCCATTTCTAGGACCTGCCTTTCCTCCTCATTCACGGTTCACAACAGCTCTGGCCAATTTCCGGCTCTTTCTGGTTACATCCATCCCATGTGCTCCAGCGTCGCTGTCGTCGAGGAAAAATAAAATGCTGTCCTTGAGAGAGACTGTTTATATGAGTGGTCACCATGCCAACCGGTCGGTGCCAAGCGGTGCCAATGTTGGGCGTGGCAGGGGCGGGGTCAGCTCCACAGGCAGATGTTGCTCACAGCCTGGCATGTGGAGTGTCTGTCGGCAGGCGAGAGGTACAGCTTGCCACTGGGGCACACGCACACTTCATACACGGCCTGCATCTGGGGGGCCGGGCTCGGGGAAGCACTGTAGGTGCCCTGCGGAAGCCTGCCCAGCTGAACGGTGCTGGCGTCTAGAAGTATCTGGTAAAGTACAGGCAAAGGTTTTCACAACACCAACTAAGATATAGCAACGTAATTAATCTATCTGATAGAACTGAAGCTACAAGCTACAGGCAAAGGTTTAAATAATAGGAAAATAAAGCAACATCATTGACCGATCCCAAGCCCCGCCCCCTTTCACCTGTCCTCCAATAACAATTGAGCATTTTTCTGTAAAAACACAGAGTCTGAGTCCTTGTAATAGCTTTCTATGCTGTTTTGGTGGGAACCATTGTGTTCTCATAAATGGGTGCGTTACTGCAGGGGTTCCCAAACGTTTCCACGCAAAGGCCCCCTAATAGTATTAGCTTCTGGCCGGGGGCCCCCCTTTTGAGAGATATTTTTTAAAACCCTTTCCCATTTTCTTACTTTGATTTAATGCAATAAATTGTAATTTTATATTTGAAATATTTTATCATCCTGTTGGATTCAACATTACCGTTGTCGTTTTTAAAGTTTTCTATGCAATGTTTCAGTTGAGTTTACCAACATGAGCGCATACAGTTACCAGATCAACACTGACCATTTGTGATTAATGATAGTTTTCCTGGCAGACAATTAGAAAAGGGCATGATAAATAAGATATGCTTTCTCATAATTTCTCCATTTTGCTGAGGCCTCCCTGGCCTCAGGGGGTCGCGGCCCCCACTGAAAACCACTGCATTACTGTACGCCACCAACGTCATTTTGCTGAGGAGGTTGAGCACACATAGCTCCCAAATGGCTAAATCTTTCATGCATGGCCTGGAACAAAGTCAATCGTCCCTGAAAGAGTCTGCTGCCGAAATACTGTTGTGGCATCTCATTGGTAGGGGAGAACATTTTACATTTGATTTTACTGCAAAATAAAAGTGTATTTGTTTTAAATAACAGTTCCTATATATATACTTCAGGTTGTTGTGCACATATGGACATTTAAATAAAGTGATCTAATTATAGTTTTAGAACAATGACCAATCAAAAAAAAGTGTGTCCAATGGCACTTTTACCCCAAGGTAGGGGTAAGATGAGCACAGAGCAAATAGGGCCACCATTAAAATGACACAAAATGAAAACATTTTGATATAATCTTGATTATTCATTAATTAGTCAATTTGACAAAGGCAAACATTTGAGATAAAACCATATGTTTGTGTTCTGTTGTTGCACATTTTTACTTTTCAGTAATTCAAGTGATCTTTCTGTGTTACATGCATATTTGTAAATGGGATGTTAGGTATACTATTATGTTAACCTGACATACCAGAGGATTTGTTACTGGGAAGTGGTACATTGAAACTGTTTTTGAATGGCAGGTTCTTTCAAAAAAATACTTGACAGTTGATTGGATGAACCATCTGGTCGTTTTCACTATAGGCACACCTAAACCACGCCCGTATATACTGTAGCTATAAACACGACGCTGGTTGGTAAGTTCAGTTGCTACTTAGACACATTCAAAATGATTCCTAGGCTTTCCAGACTGATTCTCACAGCGAGATTACACTGACGCTAAAGCCTCGCGAGACCATCCTGATCTCGCAGGCTACAGCATGTTTGTGTGTGGCTGAAATTTAATATTAGTCAACAATTAGATCTACAAATAGATTATTACATCAACACTATAACGCATAAAATTTACATTAACTTGTAACGTTGACACAGTCAGTGTGTGTTTGTGTGTACTGTATGTATATGTACGAATGTATGCCGAATATAACAATATAATACTTTAATACACAGGTTACTCTGTAACTATGCATCCTATGTATTAATTATACTAATGTGCAAACTGATAACATTTGTAAAATTCACTTGGCAAAATTAATTTTTTTGCTCTGGTTTGCATACCACCCTCTCCATGTGCTTTTGTCTAAGATGGGTTGACAATGTGAACTATACTTCCTAAATATGTGGTCACATAACATTTGTTTATTGTTACCTAAATATAGCGGGTGGCTCATCTTACCCACTGGCTCGACTTACCCCATTCTCCCGTACTTAATGTGTTAATGTGATATCCTTCAAATACCTTTAAAGATTGTGTAATGCAGACATACATTTGTGTTTTGAGTTTGTCACACCACAGTATAATGTAATATTAACCACCCAGACAAATTTGAATTAATAAAAAAGTCAGCAAGTATATAAAATTACATTTAAAAAACCCATCATTTTCTGTTCTCAAGTGCTGGGGGGTGTCAGTAGAAGGCACTGTAACCACACCCATTGCGTGTTCTACGGTAACCTCCATGCTGCGGTGATGTGCTAAAAAGGTTTCCTCAACCGAGCATTGATAAAAAAATGTAGACGTGCATTTTTTGAGTTGTGTTTTCACTTTAAATGGATTTATACTGGTAAAAAGGATTACGGGTACATTGGTTATAATAAAGGGCTGTGTGTGCTCTCAGGGGCATAAATCAGTTTTTACCAAACCACTTTTTAGCAGATCACTTTTTGGCATTAAAATGTAATTAATGAAAACATAGGCTACACACAGCCCATGCCGAAATATAACTGAAACTATTTAATTTTATGATTTCAGGTAAATACATTTTAACATGTCTCGATTGTATATAGATTTTTTATCTAGGAGCTAATACTTGCGCTGAAATTGCATGCCCATATAGCTTAAAATAAACCGGTGGTAACGCCGTAGTCTTGCCGTAACAGTCATTGACCGAAATCTTCATCCTATGACGCCAAGGGCTTTCTAACTCTTCGAAAATTGACGAGAAAGGCCGTTGACCAAGCTGCAATTTTTGACGAGTTGGGAATTAGAATGTGTTGCGCACATACACACACACACCGAGAAATAATGTGCAACGTTTTGGTGAAATCCGTGAACCGTCATTCAGCATAGGGGGCTCGCTCTAAAAGGAAAACACAGAGCTTTATGTCCGTACAGCTCTAATATGTCTTCAGCCAGTAAAGTGGTTAGAAACACAGTGTGGGCAAAGGAGGACATGCTGATGTAATCAGAGAGTGAGTGAGTGCACCAGCGGTCATTCAACAAGGGCAGGGCCCTGCCTACCTCGCCCTCAGTAGACTCCAGGCGCAGGTCCTTCCGCCCGCTGACCTTTAGAGAGCCTTCAGCCGCGTTGGTCTCTACCCCTCTGGGTGCCTCCATAGTCAGGGTACGTGTTGGAGATTCCAGCCTGAAGACACAATGAATTGTACAGATCAATAATGGCACTGCTCTTATTATTATTATTACTATCTTCTGAGATGCCTCTTATGAGAGTGTGTTCAATTAATGCAATGTTAATGGTGCTCTATATATTTTAAACATCAGCTCTCAGAACCCCAAAACCCACGGGCAGGTTAGAAAGAAATAGTTTTCTTTAAATTATTGCCAAAACCACACCATTAAGCAAATAAAGTATATTGTAAAAAATAAACCGTTTACACTAACCAGGTTGTGAAATATTCACAAAATTGAGCGCATTTTGTCGCATGAGATGCTCTGAATGTGTAATCTGTCCCTAGTAGTCACGTGGCAACAAGAAACTAAAGATTTTAACAGAGCAGTGGAGGAGGAGAAGAGAAATGAGTAAATTATAATCCTAGTTTGTAGATTTTGAAAACATACTCTTATTTCAAAATGTATAGTGTAGAGTTCCCCTCTAATATTGGTAACATTTGTGGGCACTTAGAACAATGCTGTATCAAAGTGTGTTTATTTTTTTTTCATAATTTATGACATCTAACTGTTTTATACTGTATAAAATAAAGGTTTAGCTCAAAAACATCTAGCAACAATTGTGCTGTTTACACAGCGGTGCAGGACTTGCAGGTGGAATGAAAAATGAGCTCACATTGAGTAAAAATGTGACAGGAGCAAAAAACACCCAGAAATGCTTTGGGTTCAGAATAGCAGATATACTGTAGTGGAGTAGCTGTATCCTGAGCAGAGGATGACATCACGCTCTCTTTGTGTGTGTCGTAATCCGAGCTCCTCTGTTCTTTGTTTTCATAGCTGGCCGGCCCCATGTGTATTGTTAGCACATGCTTGTTAGTGCACGTGTGTGTGTGTGCGTATGTGTGTGTGTGTGTGTGTATGGCCCACTGAGCATTAGTTTTGGTCTGATGCTAATGTGACATCTAGTGGCAAAAAGTCACACAGAACCACTTTAAATTATCTTGACAATAGGCAATATACATTTTGTGCATGTATGTAAATGTTTGTAAGATACCTACAGTACATTTGGATATACCTTCAGCACCTGTGGGCTGTGTTCTGGTCATTCTATTGATGTGCTAGTCCCAGACCATAACTATGGCGGTTTATTCTGATCTTCAGCAATACAGAAGCTGACACAATCATGTGATTGCCTAGCTGCCAAGTTTTTGTTTACACAGAATATGGGAGCGAGGAGCCAATCAACGTGGAATTAGTTTTCATAACTCATAACCGTCTCAAATTGATTTATTTCCCCATCTTGCCCAAATCTGTTTTCAATGAATTTTAAATGGGAGAGTTTAAGGAGCCGTCTAGGAATGGCTTAAACCTCCATACCCTCTGAAAGTGACACACATTTTGGATTATGTTGTGTTGGATATAATCGCAGGAGCTTGGAAATATATACTTTCTGGAGAAATGCACCCAGGACCAAGAACTGTGTGACCCACAAAAAGGGATACCTTTGTCAAAATGCCTTGAAACTACAAATGTTATAGTGCCGTGACTTACAGAAAGACAGGCAACTCCTTAACTATTGCATATTTTACACAGTAGACTATATATCATGAAAATGTTTCCTGAAACATGTTCATGTTAGGTTTGTGTGTGCCTACTGCCTACAGTATTTTATGCTGCAGAAACACATCTCAACTAAAACTAAATATATCTTTAACTGTGCTCATGTCAAATCAGACATGTTATTGACAGTAGACTGACAAATAAAGAAAATCATACAATCCTCTTTTTACTTCAATGGAAAGATATTTGAGGCACCGCAACATATAGCAATGGAGATAAATGAAAAGAAAATATGAATAGACCAGAAACGATCTTGTCCTATATTTGATTCAAACATCTGCATATTTATGTCCATAATACAGGTTGCACAACACAAAACAAACCTGCTGGGGCAAATTGTATAAAACAAGCCATCAGGGTTCCTGCTGCTAACAGAATGAGCGAGTGTTTGGAGCTGAACGCTATATTGAAATCACTCTGCGTACGCAGCCACCATTGGGGGAAAATGAAAGTGATTTTTCCAAAGTTGATCTGCTTCACTGGTATGAGAATGCTCTAAAAACAATCGTGAGTCAGAGGGGGCCAGAAGAGGAGACGTTTGCTCTCAGAACTATACTTTACAGTTGAACTTATCAGAGACGCTCTGTCTCTCCTCAGCGAATCCTAAGCGCATCGCAGGCAAAACGTATTAGCATATTCTATAGACCATATATGCACAGTCATCAGTACTGGGGCTTTTTAGGTTTAGAGCCAAGCCTGACCAAAATGCATTAGTTATAATTCACTATAATACATTTAGCAATTAAAAAACAGTCAACATTAATTTTTTTGATTACTCTTTCATAAAACCTTAAAAATGTGGTGAATCCAAATGAAAACAGTCTACTACAACACTGAGCTCTCATTATGTCTGGGGGCGGAGACCAGTACACAGACTCCCTGCACAGACCGTCTGTGCAGGGACAGGGAGAGTCTTGTGACCATTTCCTTTGATTTCATCTCCGTCCTCCCAGATTACAGCTGGCCCCTCTGTGAGACCACAGTAACGGAGCCCAGCCCACTTGGCGAGGAGCAGCGTGGTGGAGGCGCGCCAGGATATGTCCCGCACAAGGAGAGTGCCTCTATAAAGGTCGACGGCGATGACACCACGCCAAAAACTTGGACCCTTTCCGCGGTCCGTCATTACAGTGGGGAAGACTCACGGCTGTGTTGTGGGTTTACAGCCTGTGTGTGTGTGTGGAGGGAGGTGGGAATGTTCAGGCGGCCATTTTTGCGAGGCCCCGCAACCCCGACAGGCCTAGCTGGATGTGGCCAGCATGCAGAATCCAAATGAGCTCTTCCACACCCTGCTGCAACGCTACAGGCAGCGGAGAGTATTCCACTAACAGCCCAATCATGTCTCACGTTTACATAATACGAGTTTACACTTATGGGCCGTGAAGAAGAAAAGATCAATCCAACGAGCATTTTAACCTTGCCGTGAACATAGTGTGGTGCACAGGATGCCAAGCAGATTCAGGATAGTTTTTTAAAAACAAGCTGTTAGAAATCTGACGTTGTTAGGTGAATGTTTTCCGTGGCTTCCCTTTTTGTTTCGTGTCAAGTTTTTGTGTCCTTTAATGTCAACCGCCCGACGCAAAATGTGTTTTAGGCACAAATCGATCGGGATCGTCACGGCACGTTGCAGATGGTCACTGTGTAGCCTGAGCCTCTGCCTGTGTGTGTGTGTGTGAGTGAGAGAGAGAGAGAGAGAGAGAGAGAGAGAGAGAGAGAGAGAGAGAGAGAGAGACAGACCCTCATCAGTATTCAACTCACTCTGGAGGAATTAGCTGGCAGAAAAACCACTTCCCAGCCACTGTTGATCCCAGCCTGGCCTCGGTTCGACCGAGGTGGACGGCAAACTACACTCGTTAGAGCTCGTTAATGGACTGACGAGGCGAGTACTCTGGGAAGGAGGGAAGGGTGTACACCAATGCACTGGACACGCTCCCACCGATTGTCTTATCCCCACCCCCGCCACAAAGCCTAGGCTTAATTGCTTCCTTCGGCCAAGTAGAGCGGCTAACATGTGTAGAGTTTACCCACGCGCCGGGGAGGGAACAGGTAGGACAATGAAAGCTGGCTGAAGAGGATCTCCGTCGGCATGTTAATGAGGCCAGACGCTCCGCGTTACGAGCGGGTCCTCGAGAATAATGACGCCGCCGGAGAACGACGGGCTCCCGACATCCGTGTTGTCTTTCATTACAGATCTGCCTGTTTGAAATGTCACGGAACTCATTTAACCGTTTTATGGCCCACTTCGCCGGCTTCACTTTAATTGAATATATGACATTAAGCTCTAAATGCAATCAAGTGAAACTTACTTCAGGTCTTCTGAATCTCTGGCTTGGATGAGAGGAGTCTCCACTGAATGTCTGAAGACGGCGCCTTCTGAGCCTAGACGAAAAAAAGAAAAAGGTGCATGCTTTAACAACACGTCATCGCGTGTGTTTGCGTGACTCATTTATGTGGGCCTGGAGGGCTGTGAAGGTTGCTACCTGTGACAGTGAACTTTCCTGTTCCCATGTGGACCTCCTCTTGGTTTGCGGTGAACAGTAACCTTGCTCCATCGTTGCTACGCACCTCCAACCTCTGGCAGTATGCCTCCACCGCCTCCGATCCTGTAGCAGCACATCGCAAAGAAGAAGCTGTTCAGAGCCAGCTAACTATGAAAAACTGATTTCCTTTGCTACACTAATGTAGCCTAGGCAAGAAAATGTTAATCTATTAAAAGAAAAAATAAATGACCTTACATCTCAAGGTTACTTTTCTTAAAACAAATTCTTAAAACATCCTTGCCCCCCCGGATATTTAAATTAAAAGTTCAAACACTTTGACTCTTGTCGATAATTCCTTTGTGCTTTAGGATAGACACTGCAGCTTAACGATTCATGTTTCATCACTAAATTTGGCTCAAAATGCAGCTTGTACCACTTCATCGTCACACGCTCAATTTTCCTGGGAAGGTCACGCGATGGCTTTAAACAATCACATTGCAAGCTGTGTCAAACCACCACCAATTCAAAACTTATGCTGGACAAAATCAATAGCGACTGTATTACTGTTAATAAGCAGGTCATTTGCCTTCCAGTGGTCATTAATCAAATAAATTAACTTTGTAATTTGTACCGACTGATGGTTAAACTTGATGATAATAAGAATCCATCATTGGCCTTTTCAATAAGTGCTTCAAAGGTTAATGTCTGGAGAAACTACCCGTGCTTTCACAGGCAGTCAGGCAGACTTCATGATGGGCTAAAGATACATTTGTTGCCCTACCCGTTTGTTAAACGCAATTTATAATGCAAAATCCATCAGGCAATTTATAGTGGCAGCCTTTGTTATTACCTAATTGTACAACCAAGTCAAGTCTCATTACATTGAGATGATATTTAGTTGGTAATGCGTAACTCACCCAATGTGAGTTGGCCAGTGATTTGGCCCTGGCTGTTCCGGGCATTTAGGGTTACATTCCTTTCTGACCGAAGGACCAGCGAGCTGTCCTGTATCAATAAGGTCATAGGGAAGAGCTGGTTTAATACATGCAATAATAATATATTTATTTGCAAAATCCGCATGCATAAAATAAATAAATATGGTATATAATACAATACAGTTTTATGTACATGTAAAATAACATTAGATGTTTTTCACCATTAAAATATATAAGGAAGTGTTTCTGTGTAGTGAGGCAAATCGCTAAGAGCTTTGATTTATGATTACGATTTTTTTTAATGTAGTTATAATTATAAAATGTTTCAGTGTTTATGTTTTATGCTATTAGATAGAATTTGTATCATGAGATACTTTGCCTTCATTTAGAAATGCCAAATTTTCATTGGCATTCTGCTAAACTATTGACTGCCTTGCCAAGTTAGTAAGGTGTACAACTTTGCAGAGGTCGTGGTGTTCCTTTCGCATTCCCCGCCTTCTTCCAAATATTCATGCACGTCATGAACGCAGCATTTTTTGAGGAAGCACTGCTGGCGAGGAAATAGAAGTTCTTGCAGTGAAGTATCACATAAAAGTGTTTACGGGTTTAAACGGTTTCCTGAAGCTTGGCAGCTACGGCGGTGTTACCCTGAACACTTCTGGGATCACATGAAAGCCTCAGAGTCATTGTGGCTCTAAGGCAAGGTCAGATGCATATCAGAGTGAATGTACATAAGTGCAGACTGTGACAGGCCCCGTCAGACTGACAAATCACCACGGGCACTGTATAAAGCAAAGGTGGGCATACCTGCATACAATGAGATCCATCATACCAGGTGAGTCAAGCATATGGCAAACAGCTACTACACTAGACGCAATAAGGTCCTGTACCACCGTGAGGCCGTGCTTAACAAACTACAGGCACTCTGTGCATAGTTTAACAACAGTTCTCAGCATTGAGCTCTCATACTACACTATCACACTTAACTGTCTGATAAAGCTTACAACAATCTTTCTATTCATGTCCCTGAACCACCCAAATGGTCATACAACATTATATAATGAACATCTGTTGATCTGTTCCTTCATGTATTGCTGTATGTTATAAATATTTCTTATAAAAAATGCTCATCGTTTACCCATATTATTCTCATGGGTTATTTAAGAGCTTTGAGAGCTTGCTTCCAACAAGCAGTATTTTCACTCATGCAAAAAATACAATACAACCCTCCATTGGATTGTGGAACATATCTAAATGTAGATAGTAAAATACTTGCAAAGATGCTAGCCTTTGATCTGGTCATCATATCTGAATATCAAACTGCCGTCATAAAAAAATGGTCACTTATTTTTATGCGACGACTGTATAAAATGTGAGCTGATTCGACTCTGACAATGCTGAGAATTACTCTACGCTGAAAAAGCATTCCATAGGATAGAGTGGGATGACCTTTTTTTCTTCCAACTTTAATAATTTGGACTGAAATTTATTTCTGGGATTAGGATATAATTATGTCTTCATCTTCCCTAGGTACTCTCTCATCTCTTTCTACTTTCAATTATGTTGTAAGACCAGACAATGGCACGTTTAGCAGTTGCAATACACGGGAAAACCCCTATTAAGGATACAGTACAAATGGTGTCTGGTCAGTTGGACATAAGGTTTGGGCTGCAGCCACATCAATCGCACATAACATAAAATTATTAGCTGTCTGGGTCACGAACAACTTCAAAGAGCTCTATAAACAAAGGTCAAACTTACCCTGATTTAAAACTCTTGGTTGGAAAATGTGCAAGTTTTACCAATTGGACTAGGATGTAGAATACATATAATTAAGGTGAACATTCTTCTCAGATTCCTCTATATGTTTCAATGCCTCACTATCTTCCTTATCAAAACATTTTTAGTTCAATTTTTTATATATAGTTAACCTCATTTATCTGTGGAGAGAAGCAACCTTGAACTCTGTCAAAAAAGGGCTTCTATCCATTGTAACTAAATTGCTTCTCAAAAAAAACTAAAAGGACTACACTGTAGAAACAAAGACCAAAAACGTTTTTTAAACTCTTTATAATTATGACTAATTTATAATTAGTCATAATTATCAAGTACTTCACTCTAATGAATTACACCTGCCTCTGCTATTTATAGAGCAGTCAAGGTCCCCAGAGACAATTACAGCCAGCCCTTAGAATGGCAGAATGGATTAGTCTGTGCTGTCTGAAACAACATATAAATGTGCCTTACAGTAAACCTATAGATTAAATAAACTCTCATTTAGGATTCTACAACCAATATTGTTTTTCCAAATGAAAACTACTGTTGTATATGTAATAATTACAATGTTAATACATCTTCATGACCATACAAAAAGACAAACAAACTATTGTTGATATAAACAGAATGAAGCAAAGAAGCCATTTCTATGAATACCACAGTGTATTCATTCACCTAAGATATTTTTCAAAATGAAAAAGACTATTACTTGCCTGATGACATGCTGGATGCGTTATGTTTGATTATATATAAAAAGTTATGATGCAGTGCTTGGTAACGGCTTATTGATCAACAGTTATCTTACTGGGAAAAAAATATGGCCAGTGCACTGTGGTGTAAAATCCCTACAACTCATTGGATAACCATAATCCCCGCACACTGTGCTTGACATATTTCCTCAGGTGAAAAATATTGAGCTACCCAAAGAGATTATTGTCCTGCAAATCTGGTGCCAGTAGATAAGGGTGCCCTTGCACAATCTGTAAAACAAGACTGTAAAAATGTCTGTGGGTGGTATTGCATCACCAAGTGTGTTAGCTCCAGGTGGGATGTGAAATACTGGCGTTGTCTAACGTTCCGCTTGGGTATAAGGTCATGGCCACAGGCTATTTGCTGCTCTCCAAGTGCCTCACCAATACATTTAAATAAATACTTACATTAAACATAAATAGACCTAAAGCAATTCCTAAACATTTAGATTCACAATGCCTGTATAATCTGACCAAATTAAAATACAAATAAAGCGTAACTGCAACTTGAAATGTGTTTTTTGAGCTGTAAACAAAGTAATAGGACTGGCCTGTGATGAGACACATCAATGCTGGTGATAATATTGACAAAATTTCTGTTTCTATAAAAATATTGCCTATTAAGGGCTGTAAACGGATCTACATATATATCTTATATATATATATCTTCATATCTGTTAAAAATCACCCCAGGACCTGCTCAGTAAACATGGTCCACCTGTGCGTTATCAAATTCTAATGTTAACGTTAATGTAAATGAGGTCCCCCTCTCAGCCCCTCCCCTCACTCAGCTCATTGACATTGACTACGCTGTGTAGAAAGTTGTGCAGTGGGGTGGAGTCAAGCTCAGAGCTGGGCATAGGCGAGGGAAGATGGGTGCTGAGGGTGCTGCTGCACCCCCAAGGCCCCGTGTCCACATAGGGCTTTTTTCTTTTTTCAATTGGACCCAATAAGGATAGAGCGTGCGGTTGCATGCAGCAGTCGAGAGAAAAAGCTATTTTTTTCAGAGGCTCCGCCTTTTATGTGCGGCCATCTGAGCGCTTCTAGTTGACTTTTTAGAAAGGCGCTGGTGTCATCGCTGCAGCTTTTTTTTTCAGGCAACCAATCAGATGGGGCAGGAATCGTCATCACCGTGGTAACCCAAGAAAACAAGTACGAAGTACAAATTGAGGGAGACGAGGGGAGAAGCTAGTTTTGGCCGTAGCCTGTCTGTCTGAGCTGTGTTGACATCTCACTATCACAACAGGGAAATAAAATCTAATGTGCATGAGCATATATTGTTCACATTGAATGTTTCTAGTGCTTTTATCACCATACAGAAGCTTGTTTTAGCTTGCATAGCGGTGGTTAATGTTGTCATTCAATATATTGTCATACAACAAAACCAGTGCGCAGTGCTTTTTAATGAAGCACTGGGATTAAGCGCCTTGCCAGTGCTAAACTGTGGACACAACGCTATTTAAATGTTATATCCAGATAGTAGTAGGCTATTTCTTGGTAATAACAAGTGTAGCATAATATGGGCTACAGTAAAACACGTATGTTTATCAAAGGATTTAAATCGCATATGATTTAACTTTCGATATTACCTATTTTTTCTTTTCTGGCAATGACTCACACACCATGCCACCGGCACACGCCCACGGCACACGCACTTCTTTCTGTGTTCTGACATCTGCATTTAAGACAAGTTTCTTTTGTCTGCCACCTATCTAACTCATAGGCTACTAAACAGTGTGATTATAGTATGGTTATATAGTTATCAACAGGATCTTAAAACACAGGTTAAGTTCTAGGCCTACTGAATGGTTTGACCGTAGTTACCCCATTTGGTGTTTCAGGTCAAGTTCTGCGATAGCCTCCAAATGACAATGATACACTGACTAGCATGTCGCAGATCAGTAGGCTATAGGCTAAATAGCCATGTGTTCAAATATTTTGTAGAGCTGGACAGTGTGTTGTTGACAATTTTACGTGTCATGTCTATAGGTTATTTTGCAGTAGGCTGCTGTATTTTGTTGATGCTTATTTGTCGGGAGAGCGACTATAATGTACTAGACACATTTCTTTCTTGTTTTTTTTCTATTTCTACGGACCATCCTATTATTAATTACATTATAAATATATATATATATATATATATATATATAAAAACTTTGACTGTCTAGAATTTCCAGCACCCCTAAGTGAAATTGCCTTCCCGCACCACTGGAGCTGGGGTGCAGTTACACAAATATACTGTACTGCACTATAAATACACTGAACCTCCTCTTAGAGCATGTTGTGTCATATTTGGGTGTGCCTGACCCCACTCTGAGAACCAGTGACCTAGTGGTCATTCTAACTGGTCTGTCAGTTCACTCACGCCAAAGAAAGAGCGTGGCGAGACCTACAGTACATGTAGCGCCCTACGTGTTATTTTGTTGTGTGCACCGTGCTAATCACTGACAAAAGCACAAGCAAATCGGGTGTCAGCGACACGTGTGGGAGAAGGACTATCTGTATCAACTTTGTACTGGAGCTGTGTTGGCTAATCTTCACAAGGAGATACAGAGGGCTTGGGGGTGGCAGAGAGAAGCTGAGCAAGAATTTATTGCGTGGGCTTGATTGGATATCCAGCGGGGGGCACTAGAGTCCCTCTGTAATTGCCTGTAATCTCCAGTAGGGTTTGTGGCGGGAGGCAGCCCCATTAACCATCTACCGCTGATGGGAGCCCCCGATAGCGGCCCGTTTGAGGAAGGGGGCAGGAAATGAGGCTGGGAAAATGGCGAGAGCCGGCCGGGGCGAAAGAGTACGACGACTGGAAATAAAAAATAAAAGCCCCCCCTCTCCCTGGAGAAAGCACAAGGCTGCATCAAAGTTTTCTTGAAGCCTCCACGACAGGCTGGCCTTTGTTGTTAAAAAACTTCGATCGCACTTCAAACGGGGAGATCAATGCCAGCCATCAATGGTGCTGAGCTAAATCTCCCATACCGCCACAGTGGCTCACAGTTCAGCAGGGCGCTATCGATCCGCGCGTTGAGGGGGTGGGTGGAGGCGAACGTACCCTCCTGGACTGGATCTCCTTCACGTACAGCGGCTGGAGGAACTCTGACACGCCCTCCAGGCCAATCCCCCCCGGCTCCAGAATGAGGCCTCCCATGCCATCCTGCAGGACAAACACACACACATAAACACAGGCGCGCACGCACACACACACACACAAATGCGCACATACACATACGAACGCACACACACACACACACACACACACACACACACACACTCAAATGGACACATATGCATGCACACATACACGTGCGCACACACACAATCACACACGTGCGCAGACACACACACACAGTCATGAGATGGTGGCAGGGTCCTCGTTAGCGCTTTATAGTAAAAAACAACAGCGATGGCACCTGGTGATACAGAGATAAGCTGCCTCTGCTCTCAGACATGCATATGTGCTGGGAAACATCGCAGCTTACAGTGTGTGGCATGCCCGCGCTTAGCATACACGTATTAAACCCCCCCTCCCATGCACCCCATGGGGGAAAACTGAGCTCAGCCATGCTGCATTAGGCTGGAGCCTGTGTACGGTACAATGTGTGTGTGTGTGTGTGTGTGTGTGTGCAGCCAGGCAGTCGGGCAGACGGACGCGCGGACACGCGGACCGGTTGCCGTGAGTGACAGCGAAGAGGTGGGACATCACACTGGAGGTGACAGCGGCGCCGTGACAACCTGAGAGGCAGGAAGAGGTGAGCCGTGGCTACTGTGTGTGTGTGTGTGTGTGTGTGTGTGTGTGTGTCTATGCATGTGGGAGGGGGGGAATAGTAGCAAAGCGTTTTTAGCCTTAATTGGCCAATTTAAAATGAGCCCTGAAATGTTAACGTGAAACCATGATGAACTACTGCCAGGCCGTAATGAACAGCGGCGGTGCCCCGTCTTCAAAAACTGCTTATTTTGGAGGGGTGGTGGGATGGGGGGAGGGGGGGGGGGGTGGGGGTGGGGGTGGGGGGGGGGTGGAGGTTGGTGAAAATGGAAAGTTCCAGGTGTTGTTTGGAAATATGACATGTTGTCTTGTGGTAGACCTTGACAGCAGTAAATATATTGTATATCTATATGTAGGCTATGCAGACTGTGCGTGTGTGTGTAAGGAAATGTAACTCATGGCACAATGTAAACAATAAGCACGCCATCCCACCGCGATGATGCCAAGAGTCCCATTCTGAAGCAGAGAGCATATAGACACCTTTGATCTCCCTGCCTAAATGCCCAGCGTTCCATCCCGGGAGAAGGATGAGGAGATGTGGATAGTTATTAATTTATTTATGATGTTTTTTAAAAGGGGGGTTTTGAGCGGACCAAGTCCTGGGGGATGTGGCGCAGCGAAGTACATTTTGTGGAGTGACACCAGCGACGCTGATAAGGTCTTTTACGCCTGACACAGATTGATGGGACGTTCGGAGAATAGTGGAGCGATAAAGATAGTGCAGGCATGCGTCTGTCTTTTGGTGGGGGAGAGAGAGGATGCTGCCATCAGGAGTTTGTTGACAAAATGGTCGATTGTGTGCATTGTCCCTGCTGTCATGGAGCCTTGGCGTAATAGCTGCCTGCCTGCATACCTGCTTCCCCCGTTGGAGATTAACATGTCCTGTGACAGATAGCCCCGCTTCTATTTCTGCTTCTAATTATGTGCTAAATTCAAATTAGGGAGAGAAACTTTTATGATAAAAACACATAGAAGGTATAGAAGGTTTTACTGTAAATGAGCTGGCTTTAACTCATCTCCAAGTGTTTTGTGTGCAGTATTGAAGTCAAGACTATAAGGTATTTACAGTACGAGCCATAGAATTTAAAACCTATACTTTACCTAAATACTACACTATAATTAGCTGTTTGACTATTGTAATTCTCACTATTCTTTTATTTGATATTTTTTCAATGCAGAATCTAACTGCACTGTTGAGAGAAATAAAAAATCGTTGCTAGCATGTATGCTAATGTGTGTTGATCAGTCTGTCGGCTTTTTCCATGCATCATGGCACCTTAACTGTGCCACCCAACATTCTCACCCACGGCGCCAAGCCACCCCCTGCCCGGTCAACGGGAACGCGTACTCACCGCGGTGAACCCCATGACCTTTATGATCCAGACGGTGAGGGCCAGGTGGATGATCATGGTGACCAGGAGCACCAGCAGGAAGAAGTACAGGCAGCGCTTCCTCCAGCCGTACCGGACCACCGGTGATACAGAGACGCGGCCCGGCCGCTGGAGGTGCAGGGTCTGGGGGCCCAGGACGTACTGCTCCTGGGTGCTCTGGAGGAGGAGGGGCATTAACACATTCACGGCAGGGCAAAAGAGAAGCACTGCTTTGCGTGTGCAGGTGGCTGTGATTGTGTAGTACCACGGTCGTCCACCGCAGGGAAATACAGATTTCATCAAATGCCTCCCAATGCTTTTGGGACGTCAGTAATCATTTAAAAAAAAACTCACATAATCCTTTCAGACAGACATTCTTATCTTCGTAAGGTTGGTTCTTCTATGGTTGTAAATTGGGAATTAAAAGTTGGAGACCCTAAATGACATAATATATATATAATTGCCAATTGGTGAATATAGTCTATTTGGGATTATGCAACATTTAAAAAAACATTATCTTATAATACTGTATAATAATGTGTAATAATTCAGTTTATCCCTCTTGAGAGATGCGTGGACAAAATTAAAAATTGGACGATGAATGTTTATTTATAGTCAAATCCCAGCATGCCTTTTCCTAAAATGGAATATATTGAAAACAAAAAATCACTGCCAAAATGGAAAACTACAGCAATGCAAGGAACACAAATTGATTACAAAAACGAATATAGTAGTGAGGACACGCCACTAAGTGTTCTCACTATGTAGCACGGGCACACTCAAACCCACCATTCTACTTCAATCATATTCCATGTCTTGTACAACCGTGTTGGTTGCAGGTAGCACTACTTCAATCTACTTTGCTCTGCATACATTTCCAGCTCTGATTTTTGTTGATCTAAAAGTACCTTTTAAAACGTACCTGGACAAACCAATTACTGTATGTAGCTCGTGTTAAACATGAAGTTGAACAGTAAGTAGCACAGCATGCAAGCAAAATACAGTAAGGCAATATTGAAGGTGACTATTCTGATTATTTTCACGCCCAAACTGTTAGTTAAATTGTGAGTAGCATATTTTAGGACATAGCTTTTAGGACATTGTATTGAAGCCTGATGGATACTTAGTGTTACAGAGGCACATTCCATTCCAAGGAAAATTCTACATTGCTTCACAACGAGACACGGGATCTGTTGGCAGAGCATGGTTATCTTGCGTGTTCATGATCGCACACCTGGATAGAATGGGTCTATATAACCACTGGAAATTGAACAGAGTCTGGGTAATCCATCAGGCGCCATGCCTAACAGACAAGGTTATCTAACTGACTTGATTTTATTAACCGTTACCACATCAGTTGCTGTATATTTTTATAAAGGGTGTCTTTCCTGACAACAACTGAAATGAGACCATCAGTCAAGATTCTCCGAGATGTTCGTTGTCATGATGTGTTGTATGATAAAAGTGATTGGTGGGAACCGCATGAATTTGTAAGCCAGAAGGTACCACTACAAATCAATATGGGGATGTTCTGTAAGACCATATTATAACCATAGGCAGTACCACAAACTACTGTAGTTTGCATTATCCTAATACTTTAATCAATGCAACTTGGTATAAGAAAATACCCTTTTACACATTTGTAAACATACTAACCATTGCCCACTCTTCAAGGTCAGTTATGAACAGTGTTGTAATATTATTTTTCCAGTAACTAGAAGTGTTAACTAATAAGTATTTCCAAAACAGTAATACTATTAAAATTACTAATCCAAGTAATACTTGCATTACAAGAACAATATTTTTGGTCCTAGCAATGTTAGGGTAGGCTAGGGTAGGCTGCTTTGAGAGGCTTCAATGTTTTCACTTTGGCTGATTGTTGACTCCTAAGGTTCATTATTGTTCCAATAAAGAGGATTCAATTATAAAATGAGCTGGCTACACAGGTTATTTTTCAGAATGGGCGAGGCATTGTATTGATTTTGAAAGTAATATAGTAATGCAACGAGTAACATAAGTAATTACTTTTAATACCCAGTAATATGTAAAGTAATATTATTACTTTTTGAAGGAGTAATAAGTAACTAGTAACATTACAATTCCTGAGTAACTGCCCAACACTGGTTATGAAGGTCAAATTGTATGCTGTAGAGTTACGCCACCTTTATAGTCAACAATAATTAAACCTTGACATTATCAAACTAAATCTCCCATACAGCGTTCACACTGAATGTCACCGTGATTGACAGCTACGTGCTAAGCCCCTACCTTCCCGCCACTGACAACTAATGAAAGTCTAGTCGCCCGTCACCCTTTAAAAAGACAAAGTACAGTGATGTTTTGCGCTGTGTGCCTCCGCTACAGTCTGTCGCGCTGCTAATCTGAACACATGCGAGACAAACGTTCCATCTTTAAAAAGGTGGCGTCAGCTAATACAGGACACTTTGTCAAATTCACTCTTGATCTCCTCACTATAGCTAGCGGTCCGCTATCTGGACGTTCTGTGCGCATGCTGGTCTTCCTACACAGCCCTGTAAATGGAAACACAAAGTGGTGCAGACCGCACCACACCACATTCACAATGTATTTCCAATGTCTGAGGGAGCACCCTAGACATATGTTTGTTTCGATCGACTTCAAACATCAACAAGCTTTCTCCAGAATCACCTGACTCTAAATTTAAGGGGAGGATACAGCGGACACTGCTAAGGTTTATTGAAGCGCAGTTGTGATAGTGGGTCGTGAACCAACGTGATTCCGCTAACAACTATGGCAGGGATCTAGACTCTGGGGTAAAGAAAAAAGTGGAGTGGAAAAAAATAATGAACACACACACACCGAGGGACAGCTCAGCCTCATGTCCCTTGCGAGGGGATTCTGACTATAAATCAAACACACAAAAAAATGTTAATTGAGAAGGATTTACAGTCAGCTCACAGGCTCATTTATTCAGACGTTGATGGGGATGACAACTTGCCAGCTTTCCCACTCACAATTCATCTGAAATCATACACATATTAAAAGCCAATTTCTTCCACTCAGTCTAAGTGGAGAAGGGGCTGTATCAGGAGCCTTCTCCATGTTTCACTCCGGTATCGGGTAGGGGAAGGCCCCTGGCAGAACCGGCGACCTAGAACACTTGATCCCAGATCAGAGATGATGACTAGTGGAGAGTCTCCCAGCCACTCGTGAGGGGAGCTTTGACAGGCGGGTGACTCACCCTCATGGGCTGCAAGGCCACTTGGGCTCCTCTGCAGATAAACGCCGCCGCTCTTGCTCGTCTGTGGACTGAATTCGTGCTTCGCCCTTGCAACGCTTACCCTGCCGCTGATGAATAGGCTAATGCTGGGTGCCGCACAGTACGCGCACACATTAAGCAGTGTTGTTTATTACAAGGCTTGCATGCGGGAGCCATTTATGCCATAAGTGGGGTTTTGTACGTTTATCATGGTGCTGTGGGGGCTCCCATTTAATATTTAGTACACACACAACACTTAAGGGCTTTCTTGGGACCCACCTCGGTCGTGAATGACAGCTGTGAATCCCTGCGGTTCTCCCCGAAGGAAGTGTTCATCATGCATGCATAACTCAAAGTGGAAATCTATACCCTGCATGCTGTATGCATCCTTAGGAGCACCATTAGCATAGAATGCTGATGCCGGGAATAATTAGGTTGCATGCGTAACTGACAGACCCTGGGGCCTTCTTTATGACGATACGCACAAAGGATGCACGCCTCACTTCAACAAACAACGCCTCGGTCTGGCGTGCATGCAGCCACCCTCCAAAGTCAACTAAAATTGCAGTAAATAAATAAACGCTGAAATTAAACAGTGTTATGACACAGGGGTTATTATGTTTTGTTACCGGAGGAGATGGGAGAGCTGCCAAAGTAAAGCTGTTTAGTTTTCATTTTAATAATATCTTATCGAGTCAGAAATTTTTAAAACCGATTCCTAAGCACTTCACCTCCTGGGCAACAATGGCTGATGCAATGGTGTGCCTTTCTAACAGGCTGGGAGCACATTCAGTGCACAGAGCATTGAAAACAGTGCTGGGTATAAAGCACATAAAATCATCGAATATCTCCCCCAAAACAATCGCCTGTCACTGAAAATGTGGGCATGGAATGTGGATGTAATTTCAGTAGAAGACTACCAGGTTTACCCACAGCAATTTCAAGTAATCGGCATGCGTCTCGTTATTTAACTCCACCAATAAGAGCTCTTTCACTTATGGAGGATGGATGCTCATTGACGAGGCTCGCTGTGGTGTTCCCTTTGCCATCCCCACAGTGATTATCTCCTAATGTAAAACTATGCATATTCACTGGCATTATCACTGGCTCCAGGCTATGGTCTGGCTGATAGAGCTTGCCTTAAATATGTCCCCCACACAGAATCAAGATGACTACCTATAGCTATCAGGGAATGCCAGATTCCCTGATAGCTATAGGTAGTAAGGTAGTAAGACATTCTAACATAGCAACAACACTTATAAGGTTTAAATGTCTCTTATATTTCTTTCATATTATTCTAGTAACCATTTTTTTTAACGTATGTCATTTCAGTATCATGTTATGTATCTTGTATCCTTTTATGCACCTGTTTTAATTCCTTTTATTTATTTTTTAATCTGATTCCTTTAAATATTAATGTTCTCTGTACTTCTGTATTTGTTGATGGGAAGCACAACTGTAAATGTATTCCCTCTGTAAAGCACTTTGAACTGCAATTATGTATGAAAAGTGCTATATAAATAAAGATTATTATTATTATTACATCCTTATCTTAATCCCACAAAAAACTTCAATAACAAAGCCAATTTGCCCCGTAATATTAGTGACAAACATATTTGTTATTAGTTAAAGCTACTCTATATTATATTTTCAACATTAACATAGCAAGTAAAGATATAGTGGAGTAATTGTGTCTTTAGCAGAGAATGATGTGCGTGTATTGTATTCCCAGCTCCTCTGATCATTGTTTTCATAGCCAGGCAGAGGTGTTTGCATGTTAGTCCATGTGGGTGTGGCCCATAAGGTTTTGATCTGCTATGCAAGTGCTCTGGTATGATGTCTTGTGGCAGCAAGTTTGTTTTATTATCTATCCCTGGTTTGTGTTGGCGCAATCCAGACTAGCCTGTATAAGAGTTAGCTCGTGTTGTGATTCTTCTGCCGATCACTACTGTTCCTTCTATTGTTCTATCTATACAGTTAAATCCCACTTTAGTGGGTCCCCTTGGAATGGCATTTTGGGTGATGTCTGCCAGATGAAAGTGGCAACTCGCTGCAGATCCAAATGACCCAAATCGCTGGCCTAGAAATGTCAGCGATTTCCAATTTAGCCGCTGATACAGTTGAGGGACAGGAGCATTATGAGAGAGGGTCGCAGTGCATCAAGCCTTTTTGTGAGCAAGCATCTAAACATATTACCTGAAGTCACTCCCAACACTGCACTGCAGGCTTCCACAACACATAACAAGCGCCATTAAGGTTTACAATCCTGCATTTATCTCTTTGGCCCCACGCTCAAAACAGTAGGCTACTTGCAAGACCTGAAGACTTGTATGTATCATTTGAATTAAGAAAGAAAGAAATCATACTTTATTAATCCCCCTTAGGAGAAATTCATTCTCTGCATTTAACCCATCCCTGAAGGGAGCAGTGGGCAGCCACTCATGCAGCGCCCAGGGACCAACTCCAGATTGATGTCAGTATCTGGTCAACAGCACTGACTGGAGGGTGAACCTAACATGTTTTTGATAGTGGGGGAAACTGGAGCACCTGAAGAAAACCCACAGACACAGGGAGAACATGCAAACTCCACACAGAAAGGACAGGTCAACTGGGGTTTGAACCCTGGACCTTCTTGCTGTGAGGCCACAGTGCTATCCACTGGGCCACCGTGTTGCAATTGCAGAGGCACCCAGAAGTACGCACACACTATGACTCCTGGAATAAAAATAAGGCTTAAAAACAAAGTGTTTAGCCTACAGCCATTCCAATGCAGGACAATTCCAGTCTATTTTCAATCCACTGTTGCTAGGGGAAACTTCAGCAGCTCCAATTTCTATGGCAACCCAGTGTTCCCAGCGCTGGTGGTACCTGTGATTTTTTTTTGCAGAGCTTTAATGCATACATTACCCTGGCCGAGTCACGCCACCCAAAGAGTGCATAGCCTAGTGTTGGCTGTTTATGAATCTGTCACATCGGTGAAGGCTGAGTCTGTCTGTGTGTGTGTGTGTGTGTGTGTGTGTGTGTGTGTGTGTGTGTGTGTGTGTGTGTGTGTGTGTGTGTGTG
>JAODTR010006128.1:0-10962 GCA_025399935.1 Amblyopsis rosae
TAATATATGTAATCAAGTGGTGGTGATACAGAACTGTAGGTAATTTGTGTTCTGTAGTGTTAGTGTCATTTATTGGTTTATTGCTTATATATATATATATATATATATATATATATATATATGTGTGTGTGTGTGTGTGTGTATATATGTGTGTGTATGTATATATATATGTGTATATATATGTATGTATGTATGTATATGTATATATATATATATATATATATATATGAATGAGAGCACATGCATTGTGTACATCCTACAGAGCCATGGCTGATGAGGATGAGAGATGCATAGTGGAATAATACAGAAGTAAATAAAAACACACTGAGACTGTGAAACATTAAGGAATTTTTTTTATGGTGGCTTTAAATCTTCAAATAGTGAACTTCATACTGTATGCAGACTTACATATACAAATCACCAGCAGTAAATATTGTGCTAGTAAAAAATACTAAACTACAAGAAGCAAGACAGTTGCAAGCCTTTAATTAGAGTTATGTAAAGCTTTTGATGGGACAGTTATGTCCTAGAGATGTGACAACAGCTGCGCAGAGGGAGCCCAATTCAATTTTTTTGTCATGGGGCCCAAAATTCCTGGCAGCGCTCCTGCATGGAGGACTTGGTAACATCAAGCATGTAGAACCGTACAAATGTGTGCGGGGAGCTCCAGCTCGCCGCTCTACATATGTCATTCACCAAAACCCCTCTGAAAAGGGCCCAGGAAGATGAGACCCCTTCAGTCGAGTGGGCATGCAGTCCTAGCGGGACTTCCAGGGACAGGCACCTGTAGGCCAACCCTATTGCGTCAACCAACAAGTGCGATAGCCGCCCTTTGGAAAGAGGCTTACCCCTGGCTTGGGAGCCAAAGCACACAAACAGCTGGTCACTTCACCTATAGCCCTTTATGCGATCAATGCAACGTCATACCGGACACAACGCGTTCATCCTCTCATCCTCCACTGATGCGAATGGGGAGGGTGAAATGCCCCAAGTTTGGTTACTTGATTGCTAAATGGCGCGGTAATCACCTTTGGCAAGAACGCCGCATTAGGACACATAACCACTCTGTGTCCGTCCCCCACAAACTGCATGCAGGAGTGTACAGACAGGGCCTGTAGCTCCTCGACCCGTTTTTCAGAAGCAAGCGCTAGTAACAGTGCTGTCTTCAAGGACACGGTCTTAATGTCTGCAGTGTATAGGGGCTCAAATGGGGGCCCACCAATGTCTGTAAGACCACCATAAGATCTCAAGGTGGTACCAAGGAGGGTCGTGCTGGCCATAGGCGTCGCACGCCGGCCATAATGCGTAACATCAGTGGGTGGTTCCCAGGCGTCAATTTGTTTAAGCCGACATGGCATGCTGAAATTGCTGCTAGGTAGACCTTGAGCGTTGACTCTGCCTTTCCTTTGGATAACATGTCCTGGAAAAAAATCCAGGATTGGAACAACAGGCACTGAAAACAGTGGCGCAGGAGATGTTTTTTAGGTTTTTTTGAGTTATTTAAACCAAATAAAACATTGTTGTGAAATCTGTCCCACCTGGGACTTGAACCCCACTCCCCCACATGAAGGAGAAACACATTACAAGGTCGCTACGAAAAAGTTACTAAAACAGCCCATTGAATGTGTTGAAGTATTTGAGAGTAAGATTTACGTAATTTATGGTTGCAGCGCAATTGTCTTGACATCGTTCCACATAGTTATGACATAGACTAGACTACTACACGTCAACATGCTAACATGATCACTGGTCAACAATACATGTCATTATATATCTCCCTAAAAGAAGCAAACCGCTCTGAAATATTCCTCTTCAAAGAACGGTCAATGAACAAACCTATGCTATGCGCAGGGGAATTGTCAAGCTTTAAGGGGAATTGCCGAAATGGTGCACGTTTTAGACTACACATGGTTTTACAAGCCTAAGAGGGAGGTGTCGTATTTTTCGCTTTTCTGAAGCCAAAAAAGCAAGAGGAGATACCAACATAAGCACAAGAACAGGACATCAAAGGTATCTAATGATCCAAGATTAAAACTAACTTTGTATGGTACAGTAAAGTTTCTAGCCAAGATAATGAAAACTATAGGAAGTCATAACTAAACATTATCTTAAAATAAAACAATGACTTACCCTGTTATGTAAGGATATTGCTGTTCCTGTATAGCCTACATGTTTGTCATTCACGTGAATTGTCAAGATTGTGCATTGAGACTGGTGGAATTATAAGATACTGTAGCTGTCAAAATAATTTTGTAGTTCTGTCTGCTTCTCTCTGATATTTCAGAACTATTATTTGAGAAATGTGCTATTCCTTTGGAATACATCAAACACCATTAGCCTACATGCCAGATGCAAATAGCTTATTTGCAGGCGTGCCTATAGCAACAACCAAGTAGGGTGGGGTATTGAATAGTGGACTATACTGGACTTGCCAATGCTGGTAGCCTAACCCTGCATTCACACCACCGACGTTTTCAACTCGCAAATTGCTCAGTCGCTGACCAGCTGTCCCCAAGCCCTCTATAGTGTCCAAATTGCCAACTCGGCGGGCGTGTCTTAATGCCAGCGACAACCAGGAACTTGAGCGTTACAAATATGTCAACAGTGACATTACGCCAAATCAAACGCAAAAATGCTGTGCATTCCCGCAAAAATAAACATTTTGGAGGGAAATGTTTGTGTATAAATACTTGGATCTTGTCAAGTATCACCTATTCCACTATAAACTGCAAACAAGCAGCCAGAGACACGTCATAAATAATAGGAAAACCGAAGACTGAGACCGAGCTCTGCCATTGGTTGTCACCGAACTCCGTCACCGGGGACTCGCTGTAAATTTGCATAAAGTTGAAAGGAGTACTGAGAGCGCGTAGACATGCTCTTGCACTCTGTATAGTGGCAACTACTTCATCAGACAGTCCTGATGCTAGGAGCTTCTCCCGCTCAGGTTCCAGGCCCGGAGACACCACAGGTCCTAGCGCGGGTGCCAGATAAACCCGCATGCCTGCGTAAGCAGGTCCCAGCGGGGGGGAATTTCCCATGGAGACCCCAGACACAGATCGCAGAGGTATGCGAACCATTGCTGGTTGGGCCAGTATGGGGCCACCAGGATCAGGGTTAACACATCATCCCTCATTCTGTCTAGTAAAGGCTGAATGAGCACCACCGGAGGAAAAGCGTATAGTTTATTTTCCGGCCAGGTATGTGCCAGTGCGTCCACGCCCAACGGGGCTGATCACCCCTTAGGGAGAACCACAGTGGACATTACGTAGTCTCCTGAGACGCAAGAAGGTCAATTTCCGCCTGGCCAAACCTCCTCCAGATCTCTGTAACAACCTGAGGATGGAGACGCCATGCCGCTTCCCTGGAGCTCTTCTGGAATGAAGATCTGCTCCACAGTTTAGCTTCCCTGGCTTGTGAACCGCACGGAGGGAGAGAAGATTCAGCTACGCCTACAGCAGCACGCAGTTTGCCATATGGTGAAGGGATGGTGACCACACCCCTCCTTGGCGATTGATATATGCTATAGCTGACGTGTCTCACCACGGCCTCTGAGGACTGACAAAAAATGCTGTAGTGCTAACAACACTGCATGTGTACAGCTCCAACCCATTTATGTGTGATATTGCCTGGGTCGTTGTCCAACGGCCGCTGGCCAACGCCCCATTGTAAACAGCGCCCCACCCTGGGGTGGACGCGTCTCTGGTAATTGTGGCGCGATGCGACACGTTCCCTAATGGGGCCCCCTTGTGGAGGAACTAGGCTTGGGTCCACACCTTCAAAGCCCTCCTGCACCTCGGGGACACAGTCAGCCTGCAGTGTCTAGTGCCTGTCCCTGGTAGGGTTGAGACGTTTGTTGATATACCACATCTGGACCGCACGGGCACGCAGCATGCCTATGGGCAGCACCATGGCCGTTGCCGCCATAATGCCCTGAAGTTTCTGGCACTATAGCGACATCACCCTCTGACCAGGTCTGAAAAGTCTCACAAAGGACCTGATAGCCTGTATCCTGTCTGGAAAAAGGCATGTCATCATTCTGCTGGAGACCAATTCTACGCCCAGTAAGGTGCAACACTGGCTTGGCACCAGCACGCACTTCTCCATATTGATGGTGAAGCCCAATTTTCCCAGGTGCGTCACTGTCAGTGAAGTATACTGGTTGGCTTCGGCTTGAGACGAGCTGCATATTAGCCAGTCACCCCTGCTGGCGCAGCAGTGCAGCCTCAACGCATTTGGTGAAAACGCGCGGGGCCAAAGACAGGCAGACCGAAAGGCAAAGCTTGGAATTCGTACCTTGACTCTGAAAGGAGAAGCGTATATACTTCCTGTAGTGTGGGTGAAGTGGTACGTGGAAATATGCATCTTTTAGATCCAATTTCACAAACCAGTCTTTGGGGCGAATGTAACGGAGCGTGTGGTTAACATTCGAAATTTCATTTTAATTAAAGACTTGTTCAGCATTCGCAGATCCAGTATTGGGTCTTTTTTTTTGCAAAACGTACCTGCTGTAGAACCCCGTTGTCGCAATTTCTAGTGGGACCTTGATTGGGATAAATGTTGTGTGGATAGCAGGAGTGGGGCATGCTTAGCATAGACGACACACTATTGGGGAGTGGTCAGGCAAGTGTGTGTGTTTGTGCAGACATAACGTGCTCTCCGGCCTCGTGTCGGGGAGAGAGCAACGTTTTGCGGGCCTCGGCCCGTTCATATCTGCCCCGCTGTTCTATAGAGCTTGTTCAGCGCTTCGGCTGTGTCGCCGATGGGCCCTGCTGTTGGCAGTGGCTGGATTGAGAGTTGCTCCGGTGACCTGGCTCTTGTTTATTCCTGCGTCTGCGTTTGTGGCGGAGCCGGAGCCTCGAGCTGTGGGGTCTTGTCTGTCTCCAATAAGCGGGAGGTAAAACCCACAAAGCACAGTGGCCTGCTATGTTGGCCGCCATGGCTCCGCCCACTGCTTGAGCAGAGCAGCGAGTGATCCATAGCTACAGGTCAGTAACCTTCCGCAGCTTGACTAGCGCTTCGCTGCCCTCTGGCATCAGTGTCGCTAGCTTGGTCAGCAGCTTGGCTTGGTAGCGCTTAAGCAACACCTGTGTGTTGGTCGTGCAGGCTACTTACTTGCTACCATTATAGCAGAGACAGGCAGGCCGGCCCTAGATGGGAGGAGAGACCTCTTCCCTAGCCCTGCTAACTCTGTGGGGGCCAGATAGCCAGCTATAGGCCCTTCCACGGGCGGAAAAATCCTTGTAGCCCAGCTCACTAGCTTGGTCCAGCCTAGTGAGGATAGAAAAACCCTGGAACAAGGGTTAGCCCACCATTTTTTGCCAGTAAGGCAGCCTTGACCTCTGATGACCTATTTTTGCGGCCTACCTAAAGCTGTCATAGCAATTAGCAAACCACAACCAAGAGTCAAATAAAAAATATTTTGTTAAAAAAAATACAGTTTTCCCATGAGGCGCAACTGCTTCCTGTGGCCTCCGGGCCTAATTTTTATCCTCCATACAAAGATTGGGGAAAATTGGATAAACTTCAAAAATATTGTCTCGCCTGTGGCAGCCATCTTGTTTGGACAATTAAGCCCATATTAAATGGGCATATAGAGCATAGAACCGGAAGTGTCTCAACGTTGGTTGTGTTCAAATCAGACATATGGTGTAGGAGCAGGGACAATTTTTATGTTTTCTTCCAGTACAGCGCCCCCTTAAGGTGCAGGTGCTCATCTATCATGGTGTGGCCTCTGGATCACGTGTTGGACTTGCACACCAAGTTTGGTGAGAATTGACTTAAAGGTTTGGGAAATATGGTTATATGTGAGGATCCTGCGCTGCTGAAGGGTTAGTGGTGGCTAGGGGGCGTGTCTACACCTGGTGACATAGCCATGCCAAGGCGGAGACTTGTGCCACTGCTCACTACCACCAAACACACCTGACTCCAATCACTAATTACCCACCATATATAACACCCAGCCCAACAGTCAGTCACTGTCGGATCGTTCCAGTAGCTACATGCTATACTCTCCTGACTTTGCCTGCCTGCCTGCCTGCCTGCCTGCCTGCCTGCCTGCCTGCCTATCCCTCTGCCTGCCTGCCTATCGGCCTGCCTATCCCTCTGCCTGTCTGCCTGCCTGCCTGCCTATCTGTCTGCCTATCCCCCTGCCTGTCTACCTGCCTGCTATTTTTCCTGGTGTGAAATTAAAGTATTGACATAAAATCCTATAGTCTAAAGCCTGTCCCTCTGGGGGTTTACACTCACCTGCGCATAGCGTAACACTATTTCCTTTTTAGGTGCATCACGCGCAAACACGTTTGTATATGTGGAGGTCACAATGTTCATAATTTTAGAACTCTTTCTACGATTTTGGATGAAGAGCGTCCCTTGAACAGAATAGAGCAAGATTTGGTCCAATAGGTCAAAAGGGCTAGGAGTAGTTCAGATAAATAGGTTTTTCATTTGATCCAGTATGGCTGATGTCAAACTCTTATGGGTCACTTATTTGGGCATACAGAGAGACAATATATGGTGTAGAATTTACTTAAAGGTTTAGGAAATATGCCTACTTAGTTTGTATACGTGGAGGTCACAATGTTCAGAATTTTAGAACTCTTTCTAGGATGTTGGATAAAGAGTGTCCCTTGAATAGATTAGAGAAAGATTTGGTCCAATAGGTCAAATGGTCTGGGAGAAATTTGGATAAATAGGTTTTTCCCTTTATCCAATATGGCGGACATCCAATATGGCTGTTGTCAAACTCTTAAGGGTGAGTTATTTGGGCATACAGAAAGATATCATAAGGTGTAGGTTTGATGACGGTCAGTCATGTGATGGCGGTGATATATTAAAGAGAATTTGTTTGATTACTGTAGCGCCCACTACTGGCTGATTCAAACAATATTTTTTGTGGGTGGTGAGAACCCCATGGTGTAAATGCTCAACATGTTCGGTTTTGATCGATCTAATTTTACCCCACTTTATGGATTCTGAAAGTTTACTGAACCATCTTTGGCCTATGGCGGCATACTGGCCCTTTAATGCCGAGTTCACAGCAATAATAGTGTGTGCACTAAGGTATAATATCATGGACATTTTATTACTGAACAAATTACAGATGACGAAGATTTCTATAGGCAATGTCACATGATGTATGCACAGGCAAACCTCCTATGCAAGTTTGGTGTATGCTCAGATAGAGTGAAGATGTCCCTGTTAAGGGCATATTGTATTCCACTCTATACTGCAAACTTGTGGTCAAGTTACAGGAAGAGAAGCCTTAGGAGGGGGAAGCGGAGAACCATCCAAGCTGTTTTCAGTAAGGATGGGACACTGTTGACCTCAACTGAGGAAGTAATTTGGCGTTGGAAGGAACACTTTGAGAAACTCCTGAATCCGACTGACACGCTCTCTGTGATAGAGACAGAGCTGGAGGCTGATGGGGGATCATCGTCAATTTCCCTGGGGGAGGTCACTGAGGTAGTCAAACAACTCCACAATGGCAAAGCCCCGGGGATTGATGAGATCTGTCCAGTAATGCTAAAAGCTTAGGATGTGGAGGGGATGTCTTAGATGACACGCCTCTTGGGGACAAGTAGTGGCAGACTGGGATGGTGGTTCCCCTCTTCAAAAAGAGAGTGTTTCCCAACTACAGGGGTATCACACTACTCAGACTCCCTGGTAAAGACTACTCTAAGGTACTGGAGAGGAGGGTTCGGCCGATTGTCAAACTTCAGATTGAAGAACATCAATGCGGATTCCATCCTGGTCGCAAGGATCTTGGAGGGGGGCCTGGGAGTATGCGCTTCCGGTTGTGTGGATCTAGAGAAGGCATATGACCGGGTTCCCCGGGAAACACTGTGGGAGGTTCTGCAGGAGTATGGGGTGAGGGGGTCCCTTTTAAGGGCAATCCAATCCCTGTATGCCCAAAGTGTGAGCTGTGTACGAATTCTCGGCAGTAAGTCGGACTCGTTTCAGGTGGGAGTTCATCTCCGCCAGGGCTGCGCTTTATTGCCAATCCTGTTTGTGATATTCATGGACAGGATATCGAGGCGTAGTTGTGGTGGCGAGGGATTGCGGTTCAGTGGCCTGGGAATCTCATCGCTGCTATTTGCAGATTATGTGGTCCTGATGGCATCATCGGTCTGTGACCTCTAGCTCAAAGTGAGTGCTCACTGGATCAGTTCATAGCAGAGTGTGAAGCAGCTGGGATGAGGATTAAAACCGTAAATTCTCAGCAGGAAACCAGTGGAGTGCCTACTCAGGGTAGAAAATGAGTCCTTACCCCAAATAAAGGAGTTCATGTACCTCGGGATCTTGTTCGCGAGTCAGGAGACATTGGAGCGGGAGATTGGCCGGAGAATCTGAGCAGCGGGAACGGTAATGCAATCACTTTACCGCACCATTGTGATGAAAAGAGAGCTGTGCCGGAAGGCAAAGCTCTCGATCTACCGGGCATTTTTCTTTCCTACCTTCACCTATGGTCATGAAGGGTGACCATGACCAAAAGAACAAGATCACGGGTACAAGCGGCCAAAATGGGTTTTCTCAGAAGGGTGGCTGACGTCTCCCTTAGAGATAGGGTGAGAAACTCAGCTATCCGTGGGGAACTTGGAGTAGGGCCACTGCTCCTTTGCGTCGAAAGGAGCCAGTAGAGGTGGCCTGGGCATCTAGTAAGGATGCCCCCTAGGCACGTCCGGCTGGGAGGAGGCCTGGGGAAAGAGCCAGGACTAGGTGGACAGATTATATCGCCACACTTGCCTGGGAATGTCTCGGGATCCCCCAGTCAGAACTTGTGATGTAATGTGACTCGGGAAAGGGAAGTTTGGGGTCCCTTGCTGGAGCTGCTGATTCCGTGACCCAAATCTGGATAAGAAGATGGATGGATTGATGGACACTGTCTCTCTTGTAATCATGTGTCTTGAAGTATTTGTGTGATTCATACTACATGACTGATCAGCAATGGGGTCACACACTACAAGATGTTTCATGCGACAATGTCAAACTGGAGATATATTATATATAACTGGAGGCATATTTCACAAACGGGTGTAGTATATGTTCCTCTGTAGTAAAATGTTCATCCTGTTAACATAGAGTCCAAGATTTCTAATCCTAATACTACTAACGGCGTCTTTTTTTTTTAAGGTTACTAAAGCAATTTTCTATTTTCTTAAATAGGTTTTTAACTGACAGATGGAGAATCAACTCCTTTGGCACATTGAGCTCTAAAATGAAATATGAAAGAGATCCTCCACACTGCTGCATCTACATGTTTCCTAATGGCTTAATATGGTTTAGTGCAGACACACTTTACATTTGAAAGATTTCTGCTAATAAAGTAACCACATCTTGTTCGCCCTTGTTCTTCTCTCCAGCCGCCAGCTGACGGAGGCAGGCTCTAGCAGTGCTTCGGGCCATTCCAAGTCGTTTGACCACTCCCACTACAAACCATACCAAGGTGGTGGTGGGGGGGACAGTGGAGATGCACTCAGTGTGACCTCGGTCAGCTCCAGTGGGTCAGACCTGGAGGACGTCAATGCCAGCTTCCTGTCGGTCTCTCCTGAGGGCCACGATAGTAAGGTAGGAGAGTAAGGGGGGGCAGAATGGTAGTGGTCTGGGTGTTGGTGGTCTGGGGGAAGGTTGTGGGTTCAAACCCCAGTGTTGACCTACCTGTATGCATCCTTGAGCAAGATTCCTATCCCCCCACCCCCCAACTGCTCCCAGTGGTTAGTCGCACCTTGCATGGCAGCAATCACCATCGGTGGGTGAATGAGTGAATGTCATGCAAAATACTGTAAATCGCTTTAGATAAAAGCGCTATATAATTGCAGTCCATTAACCATAGTACACTATAGGAGGAGCAAATAAGAAGGATGAGAGGATAGACCCGTTTCTCAACTTTTTTTACTATTCTTGAATGTTTAAATATGTTCTGCTGAGTTGTAGGTGGCAGTGTTCATTTTGGCAGCAATTTTAGATTTAGTCTTAGTCTTTAGACAAAAATTCTTAATAGTTTTAGTCACATTTTAGTCATTTTCATTCTAAATGGTTTTAGTCTATTTTAGTCAACGAAAATAGAAAAGCGTTTTCTTCAACAAAACGTCATTACATTTTAGTCAACTTTTAGTCAAAATGTTTTCTCTCTTTAAACAAATGCAAAAGTCTAATACCGGTATGGCCTGTTGCATGCAAATGGTATGGTAGCATAGTCGACAGTCAAGCTATAACCCTTTATTCAGCCTGTGACAATTTGACAAGTTATTTTGTCCCTTCAAATTCATTCATTCATTCATTTCAACCTGGAAGGCAACTAAGGTAAGGAATCCAGATCTGTAATGTGTATGGCTTGGAAGTAGTCAGGCGCAGAACAAGAGGTGAGTTGAACAACCGTACGTTTTAATAGGATGGTGATTTTGAGATAAACAATAAAACAGAATCGTGACAGACAGAGTGCTTCGCTGCAAAATCAATAACTCGCACAGCAAACAGAAACTGCTGGGCTTATATACACACGGCACTAATCATAAATGAAACACAGGTGTGTAAAACCAAACAGAACAAAAGAAGGGGGGAGCAGCAGCAGTTAGTAGCTCGGTGATGACGAGCGCCGAAGTCTGCCCGAGCCACGAGGGAGAGGAGACTCAGAGGGAGCCGTGACAAGATTAGCAATGTTGGCTATTTGTTTACTTTTTAAGACTAGTGTGCATATAGAATCGATCTGGTTTTCTGTCAATCTGTCCTACCTTGTCAGATTTTCCTACTGTACAGCAAATATTATAGTTGTCTGTTGATCTGCCACTGCAGTAATGTAAACGCGATCGTGACAAGACCAAATTTTACATTGTGCTGCCCACTTGTGTGCAGTTACAGTTGATCATACACAGGCAGAGTTTTTACATTAAAGCTGCTGTAAGCAGAAACCTGAGAGCTAGCTAAAAAAAGGAGAGAGAGAATGAGCTTTTGAAAAACAACCAA
>JAODTR010006130.1:0-10962 GCA_025399935.1 Amblyopsis rosae
ACATACATACCCTTATAGTCACACACATAGATACACATATATACACACACACACATATATATACACACACACACATATACATACATACATACATATATACACATACATATATGCACACATACACATATATACATACATATATATATATACACACATATATATATATACACACATATATATATATATGTGTATATATACACATATACATATACATATATATATATATACACACACACACACACATATATATACACACACATATACATGCACACACACATATATATACATACACACACACACATATATATACATACATACATATACATACACACACACACACATACACACACATATACACACACATATATACACATACACACACACACACACATATATATATACATACATATATACACACACACACATACATACAACGTTGCCAGCCTCGCTAGTCCGCACCAGAAATACTAGTCGGTTAAACTTATTTTTAAAATTTTGTAATTTTTCTTGGTCAGTCTCTCCCTGTCTGCACTCGAAACACTGTTGAAGCTGTAAGTTGGGAGCACGTTGGATTCAACGGAGGTAATCGTTATAGCAGCAACACTCACATCCTCTCTGCTTTGGATTTAACAATGTACAATTACAATTAATGTCGCTAAACATATAAATGTCAAATTTAAATGGTGTTCAAAGTGTTCGTTTACCTGACAATGAGTAGCCTGAAAAGATTGTTCCTTGTTGGCTAATCGATGGATGTATTGTAACAAAGATTTTTTTTTTTTTTTTAATCAGACAACTGATAATACAGCGGTATTACGGAACAATACAGTCGTATTGTTTTTGTAACGCATTTGGCCCGCTGCTTGTGAATAGTAGTTCACAGTTGGCACTCTGCTTTTGTCATTTTACGAAGATAATAATAATAATAATAATAATAATAATAATAATAATAATAACAACAACAACTTCAGATGGGCTATATGGAAAAAGAACGGGAAAGCCTACCGGTCGTGATCCCTACCCGGACATAACAGCTGATGAGAGTGCAGGTACCGTAGGGAGAGACCGACATGCACATATTTAGCCTTATAGACTGTGGTACATTTCCACTGTTTTCTGAGTGTACTTACTTTTAGACTAGTCGATTAGTCAAAGTTCAAATTTTCGTTTAAACGACTGGGAACGTTAGCAACAGCCCTAATATACATATATGTATATATGTAAATACATCATCCTCTCCTCCCCCACCTTACACCTCCACGCTAGGCCGGGTGTATGCTCCAAAGCAGGTGTGAGACAGTTTGTGTGATAGGACTTATCACAGCGTTCACAAGCTAGCAACGCTTCATCCCCTCGTAACCTAACACACACAAAACAACATAATTTCAGCAAGTGCTCATCTCAAATCTCCCATTGTGTGTGTGTGTGTGTGTGTGTGTGTGTGTGTGTGTGTGTGTGTGTGTGTGTGTATACCTGCAGGTCTGACACACTCTACACTGAGGACACTGCCAACCAGCCCGGCACAGTGGGGAGGGGTCAAGGCGGGGATCCAGACATCTCCCATGGTAACGCGCCCCACAGCAACAGCACATCAGCAGACCGCTGATATCACCTATGCTACTGCACAACACACACTGAGACAAAACTACACACACACACACACACACACACACACACACACACACACACACAGAGAAGGGGACAGACAGATTAGAATCACAATATGCACGTGCACGTCTCCAAGTACTGCATGGCACAACGGTGTGTACCTTTGTGCGCATGTCTGCTGCACAGTGCGTCTCTCTGGTTCCAGTCCAGGTGTGTCGCCGCGGCGACAGCACAGGGAAAATGGTACCGCCGGCCACAGCCGGCGTCCCGGCACAGCAGCGACGCTCCCAGGTGTCCGCAGAAGCCACACACCTGCCACAGACCAAGAAGAGGTGCGTGTGTGTAAAGCAACGCGCTGGGCAAGTAACAGAGCGCTCGTGAACACGCATGTAAACAGACCTGCGTGCTTCCCGTGTCGATGGCCTTGTCCACGTAGAGCAGCGCCTGTCCCTCCCCTCGACACACACCCTCCGACCACGCAGCACAGTGGAGGTGGGCACAACACTGACCTACACACACACACACACACACACACACACACACACACACACACACACACGCGCTCAGCTCAGAACAACATGCCAGTCCACACTTGGTAGAAAGGTTGTGCAAGAGAAGGACACGCTTGAGGATTCATCTCAAAGCTGCATCCTACTGAATAAACAAAAGGTGTCTTATTGTGTGCGTGCGTGCGTGCGTACCTGTGGGGTCAAACAGTGAGCGAACGTTGATGTCATGCGGCAGACCAATGGGTCCTAACTGCTGCACAAGCTCTGCAGAGAAAACACATGCACACGCTCGTCAACATGCACACAGACACGCAGAGTGGTGACGCGTGTCAAAGTGTTCAAAGTTTCATGTCTCACCTGTAGAGCCAGACACGTCTGGACTTCTGCACCTAGAGAGAGACAAAGAGGAGATAATGCATTTAACTCTCATGACTACTAGGAATGGACTTAGATGGTTGTCCAACTTTAGTGGCGTACGTGGACGGAGCGTTGTTGCCGTGGAAGCGGTCGTCGTGACAGTCGTTGTGGCGGTCGGGTGAGGTCCGTCGGTTGAGGATGTGCAGGGGGATGTAGCCCGGCGTCGCACCGAACATTACCAGCGCCCCCTGGCCCAGCGGAGGGTCGTCACCGCGGTAACAGAACGCACACATCTTCTGGCTGGTGACAGAAGAGAAACAGGTGTGTTTAATCCAACATGTTCTATTATGCATCTAAACACACAATACACATCTAAAACATTCATCGTTTAAATGACAAAAGCTGAAACCAAGTGATGTTGAGACAGTTACAAGTAGCTTCACACTTATTTAGAAATATGTAGTATTGTTGTGTGTTTCTGCTCCAGCTATTTTATCAACCACCTGTATCTTTATTTCCAACAGTGTGTTAAACCTAGCATGTTCTGATCGCCTACAAGGCACCAGACAAGGATGACTTTCATCTCTGAAATAGCAATGAAGCCATTTGCCATTTCCTTACAACAATGTACACAAATGCTACAATCTATCCCATTTCAGGTAGGCAATTGTTAGTTTAATTGAAATATCTATATGCAGTAGCGTCATGCACAGTTGGGTAAACCTGCAGCAGTCTCCCTCACCGTTTCTTGCCAGTGCCCAGAACAAGGACCAGAGAGTCTTCCGAGTCGGACAGCGAAGGCTGGAACAGGGGCGAGAGGGAGTCCTCATCCTCCGCAGGGCTGAAGGCCACCCTGGGGCACGGAGACTCTACTGGGCTGGGAACGACGCTCTGCTCCATTGCGTCGCCACCGGCCTGGCTGACTGAGGTCTCCAGAGGGACTGGACTGTAGCTACCTTCCACGGGAACTGTGATGTGTGCAGGGATGGGGATGGGGGAAGAGGGGCTGGATCTGCCCCCATCGTGGGCAGCTGTTCTGGTGCTCGAGGCTACATGGGGGTCCCTGGGACTAGGGCTGTGGACTGGGCTGTTAGCTGGGGAACCAGGGCTAGAGCTGGGATGTGTGTGGGGACTGTCCTCGTGGCTGGGGGCGGGATCCTGTGGGGTGGGGGCAGGCTCTGGTGGGATGGGGGCAGGGCCAGAACTGTCAACGTCAGTAGGACCGGGGTCCGGGTTTTGACCGGGATCAGGACTGGGATCAGCATCAGGACCGGGGTCAGGGACAGGGTCCAGGACTGGGCCCGGGTCCGGATCCGGATCCGGGTTGGAATTTCTCCTGGAAGACGAGCGTCGTCGCCCAGTCGTCTTCTCCTCCTTCACCTCTGTGGGGGTGGAGTGAGGAAGAGAGGGTACTGTCACATAACCGGTGGTGGTGGCAGTGATGTCATAGATGTATATGAAGTTTAATATAGTAAAACGTGTTAAAAGGCAGGGTCAGTCATGCTAAGAAGGAACACAAACAATGTGATGAACACCATTCACAACAACAATGCCCCAGGCTTCCCAATGTGTCGGTAGGACTGCAACAATGAGAAATATTGATGGTACGATTATAGTCTGAGGATTAATCACGGATTCACGATTATTATACATGAATTTCACAACACTAGCAATGCTGTTTTGGAGAGCGATCTAATGCCCTTTCTCCTGCTTTACTGCAAATGGCCCAACTCTTAACTCACTGCTACATTAATTGATTGTTTCCTCAGTCTGGAAAAAAATTGCTACCAATTTGTGGGGGGGGGAAGGTTAATGGGGATGCCAAGGCTTCCCTTCTATTTTCAGGGGGGTTCCATGGACCTTCCGCTGGACTACAAAAAACATTGGTTCCGGTGTAATTTCTTATAAGGATCAACTTCAAATAAATCTGAAATACAGTTTCCATCCCCCAGAAATTACCCTAAATAATGTATAATTGCATTTTGATGTCTGGAAGGTCACAGGTATGTGTAGAAAATAGCTGTATTTCATATAGATATTCGATTAACAGAATGGAAGTTATAAATCATCCGTTCTCCACTACTTCGTTGACCATCTATAAATGTGCGCAGCTCTGCTGCAAGAAAGCCAAAAAGATCACTGTAATTTAGAGCGCATTTAAAGAAAACAGCTGGTCGCAGTAGACTCCGTTTAAACAATTTGGAATTCATTGTTGCGGTCTTCTCTGCACTATTTGATCGTGATCGCACTGAAGCCAAAAATTGCCTGACATGTGAACGTAGGCCTACTGTTGGGCTATTAAAGTTGCTCTCATGACAGCATGTGCCGCATGGCATAACTTCGCATTTGTAGACTATACCTTTAACACGGATCAGTATGTTACTGGTAGTGCTGGGAGAGAACCAGCAGATAGACACACACACACCTGTTTTCTGTGGTGTTTTCCTCCCCGTGCCGATTTCACTCTCTTCAACTTCAACCGGGCCTTTACCTCGACTCCTTCTCCTGAAAGAAAAAGAAAACAACATTACAGTTAATGATACAACACATAAGTGCAATTGTCAGAATATTTAAATTACTATGAGTACTTATTATTAGGGGTGGGCATTTGAAAGGATTCCGCTATTCACATTTGTATCCCATATATTTTTCAAATATTCGATTACAAATTTGTTTTTATTTATTATGTAATTAGCCTGACTCACGCTGGCCAATTTAAAGCCATCATTGATGGCCAGCTGGAGCATATGAGCAAATCAAGGGGCCGACTCCCACTCCAAAATACTCTGGTTGGCCAGCACCATGTTACTAGCGTTGTTGTGGACACAGGCTGTGCCCTATGCCCCATTCGTCTGTCTGCTGCTGTAAGTTGGGCAGCTATGTTTACTGCTGTGTGCATTTCGTCTGAGATGCGCGTCTGTAGCACAGCACTCATTCAGTTGTCAGGGCGGTCTACACGTCTGTAGTGATAGCTACATTTTCTGTGATATCAAGCTCGGCTTTCAGTTTTTCCACCCTCCCGCCCTCATGTGGTTTTGCATTGAAGTGGTAGACTTGTGGTACACCAGTTTCTCATTACGAATTTTACGTTATCAACCTGATCGAAATACCTCCACACTTCGCTTGCTAGCCATTTTTCCGGTTTCAGCAGCAAAAGATAAGACTGCAGTAGAATTTAGAAGAGAACGGCCTACCTTTGTTGTGTATTATTGATTAAACAACTTAAAATGTAAAAACTCAGACTACACGAGACATAGGCCGCTTCATTTTATAATTAATAAAATTAAATAACAATTGCAAATGTTTTTATTTAACTACAGTTGTAAGTATTCGAAACAAGTATTTGTAATATTAATTACGAATAGTAGTAATAGTAATTTTGAATATTCGAGTATATATATATATATATATATATATATATATATATATATAGTACAATTTGTCTGCTGAGTTATACATTCTGCAGAGTTATCAATATATTGTGTACGTATTACTCAGGCGGTACACCAGCAAGTTGTATTTTCAGCTTTATTTTGTAAAATTTCAGTAAATGACGAGGGTACTGCAATGTATCTTATCGCTTATCTTGTTAGGTATCGTATCGTCGTGACCCATGTATCGTGATATGTATCGCATCGCGGGGTCGTTGGCAATAACTAGCCCTACTAATCTTTACAAGAACACTGAATACAGGTCTGCAATATGCATTGTGTGTTTTCACATATTGTGCATTTTTAGACATATCTTTTCAGATACGATCATAGACAGGTGATATTTAAGTGTCAATATAATGAGGTTTTTCAAGGTGTACTCATCCTCTCTGCTCTGACCAATACAGAAACACAACATTTTAAATAACATAATAAGTGAGACAAGTTTCAATTTAAACTTATTGAAATATACTTTAAAGTACAGACTGTGTGTGTGTGTTCCTGTTCCTGACTCCTTGTGTGTCTTAGTGCCACTTGGTGTGTGTGTGCATGTGTTTGTGCATGTGCACGTGAGTAATTCAGAAAGTAGTTCCAGCTCTGTTCTTGGATAGGGGGGGTTTAAAACCTGGACCGGAACACCTGATTGGCTGGAGAAGTGCCAGACACTCCCTCCATTCTGTTCCCTGCTGCTGTTTACCCAGCATGCAACTTAACCACTTCCTTTCCAACGTCAAAACCCTATGCCATGTGTGTGTGTGTGTGTACAAACACTGATGCGATACGAAGGACAGAGAGGCAAAATAGGATGTGACCATCTTACATATACACAGTAAACGTTACTGATAATGCAACAGTAGGCATTAATAATTAAACACTGTCAAAATAATGCCATGATTACCTCCACATAGGGGTGTCATTAAATCCATGGTTTCTTTCTTTTTTGATAGGTAAAACCTGGACTTAACATTTTCTCTATAGACTTTATATGAGTTTCTGCCACTAGATGTCACAATAAGCGCACCGGCTTCTCAGCAAAACAAATGCTCTGTGTGCCACACACATGTGCACTATACTAACATAGCGCCAGCCCAGCTATGTAAACAAAGAACAGAGGAGGTTTGATTACATCACACACAGGAAGTGTCGTTCTCTGCCCAGGATGTAATTAATTCCGCTATATATTTAACTTAAGAAATGTTGTTTGTTGCGTACGTCAGCGCCACGTGACAGCCAAGTCAAGACTCGTTGCCATAATCTCCACAAACCCGACATCATAGTGATGAGCGTAATTAATAGCCCTACATAGGTATGTAACGGTTAGTGGTTTCACGATAAACCATGGTCAAAATCCTGACGGTTAACATAGCGTTCCAAATATTATCATTAAAACTGTGTTTGAGTACTGCTCTGAAAAACTCCCGGTAAAGTATAGTAATAGTCAACAAACATCCAACATGAACCAGTTGTCTGCTAGACGCAGCCTAACGTGGGTTTGTTTTGGCAGTGACAGCGCTCCTTCGCACACCACGGAGTGAACACGGCTCAGTGGCTTTGCGTCGGTTCCCAAGTCTGCATTTAGAAGGACAAATGCAATCCCCTCCAAGAAGGGTACTTGCTCTGACACGTGGACCTGCTCCACTTCAGCGGAGCTGTGCCCGTGCTTGCTTTGTGTCCGTTTCACGCTATGTTCAACTGGCTGAAGGAGCACCAAGACTGCATTGTTTAAAATACTGACACTTCATTAGTAGCATAGGTTAAAAAAAAAAAGATGAAAAAAAAAGAAGATTTTGTTAATGTTGTAACCCCGCAGACCCAGAACATTCAAAATCGATCCAACAGTGTGCTTGGTGTGGAGCTTTGAAACCCTGGATATTTGTATTGCGGTTTTGATTTCGGTATCAGAACCATTACATCCATACCTCCACAACACTACAAATGATTAGGGTTTCCATTCAAACTGAGAACATGAAATATTTCTTTCAAAGCTAGGGATGCACCGACTGTGATATTATGGACCTAAACAGATATAGACAATTTGGCTTAACAACTTTAGTGAAATACTCACACAGGCAACATTTTCTTCCACTTACATTTGAACGCATAATCAAACTATAGCAGAATAAACGGTATTGTCCAATTGTATACATCTCTCAAAATATATTGGTATGCCTTATAATACCGATGCACTGCCCAGCCCTATTAGTGGCATGATCTTAACTAAAGATGTGTTTGAGGTTGTTATTAATATCTTGCCTATTGTTCGTATGTGTAAGAGCCCTCATATCTACTGAGTCTAAGAACTACTGTAACAGAGAGGAGGTGTTACTTACCGCTGTCTTGAATGTAGAGGTGAAGGAGGAGGAGGTGGTGGAGGAGGAGGTGGTTGAGGAGGCGCAGAACGACCGCTGCTCCCATCCTTACGAGGGCGTCCACGGGGACGCTTCTCAGGGGTGGCACTAGCAGCTGCCTTGGCCAATAGGGCGCTGCGACCAGCCCGAGTGACAGGATGGGGCGGTCCTCTGTCACGAGGCTCCTTCGACTGAGCCTCAGATGGCATTCTGGGTAGTGGTGGGGGAGCAAAAAGTGGATGGATTCATTTCATAATTTAAAAAAACATAAAACACAATTCAACACAGATAGATGTACCAAAATAAAAAAACAGCAGATTACAGGATGGATTGCTGTTAAGATTGATACTAGTCTCAGCCTCGTCTGTTCATTAGCACACACATCACATAAGCAACTTTGTGCTGAACGTCTGATACATTTACTTTATTTATTTGCTCATTTAAAATTAAACATGTATTTTAAGCAGTAAACGTTGCCTACAAAGTTGATGATTTACTTCTTTAAAAAAAGAAAACATTCTTTTAAACTCTCTCAGTTTTGGACCACCCATGTTCCGTCATCTATTGGTGAAGACCTGGTACACTTCAATTATTTAAAAATTAATTTTTAAATCGAGTGCAAAACCAAATGTGGCGCTTCCACACCAGTCGCATACCTGCTGTTTTACGCACAGCAAATAAATATGAGTTTGCCTGAAGTACTGTATACTGTGGCCCTCAGAGTGAATTGAGAGGAGCCTTGAGACCCGATTGTGACCAAATAACCTTCTGGGTACCCAAACAGTTCAGCTGGCCATTCACAGAATCAGTGCCATGCCAAAGTGGCAGTGATGACTAGACAGACAAAACAGTTTTGTAGGTAACCAGAAGGTTTCCTGCTACAGTCAAGACTCACACCGGAATGTCCCATCACAAGCAACTGTTACAGGCCTGTTCATATCACAGAAACATGCTCCCTGGTTCATATATTAACATGTACACATGGATTAACTTTCAATCAGAGGGCATCAAACACAAGGCACTCATTGCATACATCTTCAGATTACTAAGAAAAGAGCTGAAACCAGTAACATTTTGAAATGTAGGCCTACGTGTATTATCCATCCAGTCCCTATTGGCTACTGTTGAGAGGACAGGAGCTGAGGATAATAAGTACAGACAATATCTGTATAGTGCTCTCCCCCTATTGTCTATAATTAATTTTGAACACTGTCATGTAATAATAAAGAGGAAGAAGCCATTAGAGGCAGGGGTAGAGCTGTGGAGAGCGTGAGACACAGCGGGACGGACACTGTATCTTGCAGCCAGGTCTGAAACATACGAAGCATTTGCCACTTGCTGAATGCCTGACATTCACACTCCAAGCTGTGTCATGTGGTTGTCTCCTCTTCACCCAACCCAGCAAGTAATTACACTCCAGCCAGAACCAGCTAATAAACTGATCTGTCACTATTAATAGTTCAAACTTGATTTTAAAACTGCATTGATTAATAAATGGTCTTCTCAAGTAAGACAAACAGACATGGCCGAAAGCACAGAAGCCGTGGATGGTTTCAAATAATTTGGGAACACTTCTTTAGCATTGCAAGAAAATTCTGTATAACTCAATTAGCATACCAGCACAGCACAACGCAGCACCGCCTTAAAGGCAGGGACAATAATTCTAGAGAATGCCTGCCAATTTCGAGCTCAGATCAAAACAATATCACTCGTCGGTGCCGCCTCACACGTTGACATTGTTAGGCAAAGCGTACTGTAGTACTCCGATAGTACTACGGCTTTGTTGTTGTGCAGTGTTTGCCACTTTGTGATCCTTTTTATAGCCAGGGATGTGTAGAAGTATCTGACATTGTTTGTTGTGCATGGAGATATTTGGTGAATTTGACTTAAAGTGCCCTATTTTACAATTAGCTTGCAATAGCTGACTATACCTTTAACAGAAATCATCCAGCGTTCACTCAACAAAAACATCTCCAGGAAATGTTGCTAGCTGCTAGCTTACAATAATGTAGCCTACATTGGCCACAGCTAACGTGTTAGCTGTGCTCATGCCAACCAATGATAAGATAGTGACAAATACAGAATATTCTCAAAAGTCTGGTCAAAGTGTTTGTGTGAACCTGATGTGTTGGGTTGGTTGTTTTAATGCGAGTCTTTAGGCCTTCTTTATTCCAAACGACATTTAATACTCTTGTAGTCTTGTTTGATCTTGCAAGTTTCTATTAGATTTCAAGTCCCTGGTATTGCCACTATGAATCCAGTTAGGATAAACCACAGGTGTGTGGTTCTGCATCTTGACTAAATAGTCTATTGTGTGCTTATTTAGCATTTAAAATTTTTTTAAAAGCGGTCAAATCTGTCATTATGCATCTGATACCCAATGTTTTTGAAATCGGTTAAGATTAGAAAGTCCTCTAGTGTGGGGCAGCATTAAACATGTAATCATCTCAATATCAGTCATGTTTTCTATCCCAAAATAAAATAATGCATTTCTGTAGACTGACAGCGTCCCCACTCCAAATATAAAATAATACGTAAATATGTAAATATTCAGACTAGTGGTTAATTTGGGTGTGTAAAGAAGGGGTAGTCCTTATGTTGACTACCACAAATGCATTCATGACAACAGTTGCCAACCTCTCCGGGAACCATCACCTTATCGTGGTGGAGAGGTTTGTGTGTCCCTATGATCCTGAGAGCTGTGTTGTC
>JAODTR010006131.1:0-10961 GCA_025399935.1 Amblyopsis rosae
TACAGTATATGGACTATGTCCATAATAGACAAGATGCCTAAACCCAGTCGGCTGCTAAATACTTTAAAGAAGTGTGGTCTGCTAACATGCAACTTATTTGATCAATTGTAAATGAAAACATTAATACACGGAGCCAGGTCCGTGTAGAAGTATTACAAAAAATTTCCAACACGCACAGAGAACAGTAAAATAGCGATATTTGTTGAATTTGACAAAAAGTGTATTAGCATACATTTAGCTTGCAATATCTGATTTTACATTTAATGGCATGAATAGGGAGAGAGCCATAACCACACTTTCAGTGATCATTGGGACATGAAAACTGCATGTATACGATCGCGAGTCAAATCTGATCAAAACAACTTAATCCCAAAATAAATCTTAAAAAGCAGTTTTTCACCAGTTTATAATTCCACTACGCATGCAAAGAATTTCACGACATAGACTTAATTAACGGCTGGTGCCAGCTAAAACTAAAACAAACAGCTTAGAAACACAACAGAATCCTCATTGGCAGAATGCACTGTGTAGCGCCAGCCTTGCTAACATGATAAATATGTTTTCTAGCATTGCATACAAAAAACGATTTATTTTCATCTGATATAACACTAATATTATGCTTATGAAACAAAAATAGAGATTGACAAAGAGATTGACAAACACAAGTTTTGTGTTTGTGTATGTGCCTTATGGATTGGGTTGTAGGCATTCATTTTTCACCTTGTTGAATAAGGACGCAATGTCTTTACACATTTCACATGGACTCTTTCCTTAATTAATTGTAAAAAACTAACAAAACTACATCTAATTTTAACAATAGTAAGGTCTGGCAGCTGCTGTTTGCTTTTGTAATATATTATCCTTATCCACGTCTTCCACCCTTTGAAGTCTACCACCATTTGTAACTGTCGGAAAACGTCAGGGATATATTCTTCCAACTGCCTCATTTGGCGTTTCAGAATTCTTACAGAGCTCCTTTCAAAATTCTCTAAAGCTGGCCACACACTGCAGGATTTTAAAATCTTAACCGAATTTAAAAACGTACCACAGACATAACGACAGATTTGACCGATTTGTTATATTTTTATCATACATAACCACACACTAGACAATTCTGTCAAGTTGCAGGAACACACACTTATTATCCCAAACAATTTCAGAGTGGCGATTCCAGGGACATGGGATCTCACAGAAACTCATATATCAAACGGGAGCAAAACACACAGGGAGGTGGATTGTCAATCATGCCATCAATACATAGATCACCGTTGCCGTAATAGCGCTTGAGGGTGCTACATATCATGCACAGAGAAACCAAATTCTGGATGAAGTCTCGCTGAGAAAACGGAAAAATAATTACTTGTTTATTTAATTTTGCAGCGCAATCTGGAAGGTAGGCTACAGCCATGGACACTATGTGGCCTACATGGTTGCTAGTATCAATGGCGACGTTGTTGTGACCCAGTCAGCTCACGTCTCATTGGCTATTGCGAGATAATGCTGGCGTTCCAATCGCTTTACCCCACACTACAGGATTTCAAGTTGAATTCTGGGAGCTTCCGAGCAGTCTGCAACGATAATATTAGCTCTGTAAACACCTTACCCTACAGAATCATTTTGGCAGATCATCGGTTCCAACCAGCCTCGCCCCCTGCGAGATCGGACCCAGAATCAGGCTAAAAATCCTGTAGTGTGGGGCAATCTTAAGTGGCATGTCCCCATGCCTCTGGTTAAACACACAATGTTAACCAGCTGAATATTGTTGCTTTGCATTTTCTTGATGTATACTGTACAAATGGTTAACTGTTACACTACTACCCTTTCAAAGTTGTGAAAACAGGCTCCGTGTTGCTTTGACTCTGATGGCTAACTCACATTACAATCTATGGGCAGACCTCTAACATTGACAGATGAATAGAAAGATGAATGCAGGGTAATGTCAGGTGTACCCAAAGACATATTTCCACTAAACATTAAATGGGTATGACGCAGTTTATATGTTTACAGTTTCTAAACATATTTCTAAAGCAACATGTTCTCTACAGAAAAAAGCCTTTTAGTATGCATTGCCATGGCAACTTAATCTGGCCTTTCAGAGTGTGTGCCTAAGCGCATGGAGTGAACTTGCCTTGTGTTTTCATGTAGCAAGCGCCTGGGAGTTATCAGGGACATAATGCAGATATAGAACATTGTAATCCAATTGACTGCCTTACATTATCTTAAGGCTGCTGACTGTGACTACCAGTCTACATAAACATACACATACCCATACACACACATTGCAATATTAGATGAAATATGTCTAATGTTTAAATATGCACATAACACATGCAGAATACTCTTATTACAAATCATTACAAGTAACTTGCATTTTTATGTTTCAGCCTTTCACACAATCAATACCACTTATTTGATATTTGTTTGTTTAAAAAAAAAAAAAGTGTAACAATGTCATAGTTCACGTTTTACCAATAATAATTTTAAGTGAAATCTTTAAAAAAAAAAAAGATGCAAATGAAGAAACCTGGCTTTCCTTTCATACATGTTTCCTCTGCAATCACAAAATTGCCCTTTCTAATAATTGAGGTTTATGGTTCAAATCTGACCATGTCTGGCTCATTCATTCATGGAAGTGGGTGTGTTTTATACAGAGATGGGGACTCGGACTTGAGACTTGACTTGATACTCTGGGCCCTATTTTTTCCAATCTAAGAGCACGGCCTAAAGCACAAGATGCAAACTGCATGTAGTGATATGCCTACTACCTGGCCACTGCTAGCAACCTGAACTGAACTTGGAAATTAATAAAGAACAGAAAAGGAAAATGATTTGGCCTTTTTTGAGTGAAATCCAGGTAAATCCCTCTGGCAGTGATATAGACTTTGAGTAGGAAACCAAGCTGTTTGTTGGCGACTTGGCTTGTTGATAACACAGTAGCAAAAAATAGTAACCTACCATAATTTACGTAGCCTAGCTAGCGCATACCGGTATATTAAAGTGGTTGGGGTCCGATTTTATTTTATTTTTTTACATCAAATTGCCTCCAACCCGAAGACGTAACATTGAATAAACAGTGGATAATACACGGGTGCAGGCAATAGACAAGTTTATTTTAAAAAATTGCATAAAACACTGATCTGCGGTTAATAGTTAGGTTAATAGTCGGGAAATTCTGGTAGTCAATATCAATCCATTGCTTTCAATCTTGATCACTTTTCCAATAACACATCAACCAACCTTGGGCTGGTCACAATAAAAGGCCATACTAAAATGTGTAGTTTCGATTTTTTTATAAAGCAACACAATGCTACAGAAAGACACCAATATTTGAAAGCGGGGAGGCTCCTGTGCCCAGAGGCCTCACGTGAGTGAAACCGGCCCTGCAGAGCACAGGCGAACACTGATTTCAAGTTTACTTACAACTATCGGTATATGAGATTCGCTTGCGCTCACGGGGCCGAAATTTTCCAGAACCCATTTTCTTTTTACTTTAGCTGGCAGTAACGTTATTCACTGACATATTTAAAAACCGTGCATCTGAGTCTCCAAAAAAGGAAATGTTGACGTTCAGTGACCGACTGAGATTTGCTCCGTTGTGTCGTGAATCTTGGTTTTATTAATTATCATGTCATTCAATGCATGTAAAACATAGTGCACCCTACGCATTATAGTAGTAGGGTGATTATGAAAATTATTCGCAGCCTATTTATCCAGTAGCCTATACCCAGTAGTTGAGACAGCGACTTGTATTTCAGCAAGTGCAATGTAAACAATTAGCCTACAGTACGACATCACCTCGGCCTAGGCCTACTACTTTGGTCTGTTAACAGTTAACTTGGCGAGAACACCGTTTACCTGATTGCTATTCCCGCAATTAACTTGCAATTTCTCTAAATTTCCTCTTTTTGTGCCCATGAAAGTTACACGTCATCCTCTCATTGACTGATCAACATTGTAAACTTGACCTGGGAAATGCAGTGAGAGGGAGGCTGGGCCCTATGCAGCTTGCCTAGTGAGCATATAGGGCCGACTGGCACTGTGTACGCGGGTTGTGCAATATGCACCCACCATAAGCAATCCTATCATGATAATGCGCTGCATGTTTTCGTGTTTTCATGTTTTTTGGTCAAATGTGAAATCACTTTACACTGCCTCAAGATAGCAATGCACCAGACTACACTTTATGTTTAGACCAACACATTCACGGGTGCATTTGATATATTGATACAATGTGGGCGCTGGATGGGGAAATAACAACTAAGTATGTCTGGAACTATAGCAAAGACAATTGCGATGCCACTTTGCACTGCTTTGTACCATTTTGCACTGCTTTGTGCAGCCGGTCTCCAAATATTTAAGACTCTATTGGGTCTTTATTTTATTAATGCAAACGTCTGAGGAGCTAAATGTCATTGCCTGGCTCCTTGATTGATCCTTTACTTCCTTTTCTGTGATGAACTGGAACATTTTTGTATATGCTTTGTTCAGTGATAGACCATTCAATCAACGACATTTTGACAGAAATTCGTTTTTTTCGTCTGTAAAAGAAATCAGAGTGCTTGATGCAGTAAACCCATGAATGAGAATACATTTATTGGTTTGTGTGACGCCGAGCAGGGCGAAGCGAGTGCAGACGGATGTAAAACACACACTGATGGCCGAAGCAACGAGCCTCACGGCTCGTCTTTTAATAAAACAAAGTCAACACAAAACCAACAGAAACGGCATACAGTCGTACAGCACATGAACATGAAACGGAAGCGTGAACAGAAACGTGAACATCAACGAAACAGGTACAATAACCCACACCCCTGTCCCAGTAGTCCCCAGCCTATATGCCCTCACACCCACACAGCTGAAGGCAATCGATCTAATTGCACGTGTGGGTGTGAGGCGCTGGGGATGCGGACAGTCCTTCCCCGGTCCTACCACACCGGCGAGACCAGGGAAGCATTACAGTTTCTGTGTTTTTTTTTGCAACATGGCAGACACTGACAACTATTGAAGAGATCAATTGTTTCATTTATTTATCAGGAAACACTTCAAATGAAAGACTATGCCAGGCCAATGCTCACCATTGATTTAAAGCAAAACCAATTATTTAATCTATTCTTATTTCTAATTAAATCTTATTATTAATTAATTATTCCCAAGGCGACATTATTCCAGTAGCAGAAACAGTGCAGGATATCCAAACAATCGTCACACAATGACTAATGCGCAATTAACAAAACCGTCCAGATGTGCAGGCTGTTCCCAGATACATTATAATGCATTCATGGTGGTCAGCACTCAGTAGCATAATGGACAAAGGAGATTCTGATTCTCTTAGTCTTACCCTTAGGCGTTCTAAAGCACCACCCCAAGGGAAGCTTACAAACTGGATCCCTCAAGGGGTGGCCAGGGCAGTCTAGAATGGCATTGGTCTTTCTGAGGATGTGCCTATTAAAATTTTAATGAATATGTGCCTGCTTCACCACAATAATATTGGTTACTAGTTGGTTACTTTGACATAGCCACATCAGGTGCATCTCAATACATTAGAATATTGTGGAAAAGTTGAAAAGTGAATTAGCCTTTATTTGTTTTAATATTATGGAAGCCCAAGTTGCTTCGATAGCAGCCTTCAACTCGTCTGCATTGCTGGGTCTTGTGTCTGTTATCTTTCTCTTTGCAATACCCCATACATTTTCTATTTCTTGGTTGGGGCAAAAGGAGCCCAAACCAAATGAGTGCTTATATACTAACATGCTTTTCAGAAGATCGACATGTCTGTAATAAAATATTTTTTTTCACTGGTCTCATATCCAGTGTTGGGCAGTAGCGTCGCTACTTGTGTATACTTAATCGACAATATATATGAGCTTATATATATATTTAGCTTTTCCAATTTAATTATTGAAATTACGTAACTTTTCCACAATATTCTAATGTATTGAGATACACTTTGCACTGCCTCAAGATAGCAATGCACCAGACCACACTTCATGTTTAGATCAACACATTCACAGGTGCATTTGCTATTTAAACAATGTAGGTGTTGGATGGGGAAATAACTACATCAGTCTAAAACTATAGCAAAGACAATTGCGATGCAACAAACCAAATGTGGGACAAATAATATGTTTGTGGGGGACAATATGGGACATGTTACGCTGAGACGTAGTCAAAAATATTGACATAATGTCCCCTTAGCTTATAACATCTCTATGATTTGCCCTTCAGATTCAGTATAGCACACAGGCTATGCATTTTACAGGTTAGTCCTTCACCAGGTAGAATTATAAACTATAACAGGTTAGTAGGAGTATTTACAATCAACAAAAGTACAAAATGAAGGTAATTTAATATTCATTTAACTTGTTCATACACTTTTGTCCATATTTCATTTAAACTTAATTTCATTTATGGCTTACCTGCTTATATTTTAAATTGCCTACATTCTCCCTGACAACAAATATCCAGATACACATATTACATTTAATTTGCTATCCTGAGTACGGGACATTTACCGGTGCTAGATTATTCCCAGTCATCTGCCCTATATGATTGGCAGTGCTGCACAATGTAGAAAATATGTTATTTCAGCTGCTGTTACCATATCTGTCCGACAATAGCTTCAGCAAGAATGCGTCCATTGATCAGGATGTCTCTTTTTGAGCCACACATTTCTTTGTGAAACTATCATACCTAACCGTACCGGGACTTCAAATTGTATCCCAACCCCCGTAATTGAAAAATAACTGGCAAACATTACAGAATACTGAGTATCCCCTGCACCTGCTTCACCCATTTTGTTTCACAGTTAATGTAGGTGCATTATGGTTTCTTTGTAGTAGCCTAGTAGCTTCCATCATTTCTACTAGATTCGCTATCACTTGTGATCCCTCGCAATTTTCACAGTTGGGCGTGGCGTAGGCATGGAAGTCTGTGACAGACAGGTTACACTAACCATGTCTGTGCTGTTTGATTGGCATCAAACACAGACAGGTGATATCAGTCCTCGCTGCTGTCTTTACAACCATAGGACAAATGCCAGTTATTAGGAAAGTGTTAGAAAACTACGAAAACTAGATCCACATTGAAAATGTGGGACTTGGAAAAAAGGATTATAATGCTGGTCTGTCCCGCACACAGCGGGACATTGGTCACCCTACTTGCACTATAGGCTTTGGCGTGTCCGTGCGGACACAAAACCTTGGAGGTACAGAGTGGACAGTATACTTTTGGCTTTATCTAACACAAACCTAATCGGATCTATCTAATCAGATCTATCAATCTAAACTGAGCAGCATTGATTCTTTCTTAACTCAGATAAGAGGATGTGCAAGTATACAGAGAGCCATCCCAGACCGAAGGACAATTCATAATACAAGACCTCATTTCATGCAACCTCTGTCTATATTTTTTGCTGTATGTTCATGTTACAATGCAAAATACAATTAACAGTCTTAACTTTAAAGGTATTCGATAATTAAACATTAATATATTGTAGCAGCAAACAGCTATTTCCTATATCACACTCTGTACTGTTAGTGTGTGAGTGTGTGTGCGCATGTGTGTACAATGTTACAGTATATCTACTATTCATTGGCAATGTATTTTTTCATTACATTGGCATATAATTATGAAATATATTTACACATTCTCATACTGTGCATTAATATCTCTACATATTTTCATACTGTACTTTTAATACATACATATCTATATAAATAATAATGTAAATATAAACTATTTACAATATGATATATATATTAAAAAAAAATGTAGTTGAAGGGAATAATCTTAACCTCTGACTTTAATCTATAAATCAGAACTAATGTCTCCCTCTTTTTACCCCTCTTTGATGTAGAAAACACAGTAGAGAACAATACTAAAGCTGGATACAATGAAAGCTGAATGCTTTTCCTTATGTATATTATGACATTTGGTGAAATGTATACATACAATTGAAAACTAACTAACTATTTAATTAAAGTAGTATAATACTGTATATAATTATAGTATAACAGGACTACATAACAGAACAGAAATAAACAGAAGAAAACAGAACATAATAATACAAATTAAAACCTTAAATGAGCTTGTACTCTACATACAGTAGATGGCCTATGTTGCCATTTGATGTCAGGGCTGGATGACCTGGCTCTTAATTACTTGTGCTCACATCTAACTCAACCTCAGACAATAATGGCACCTCTGTACTGTAATGGCATTCCTTACAGCCAATGCAAACTAAGAAGAGTTTAATAACAGCAATCACTTTGTCTCATTGTATTTGCATTTATATATGCATACTCAGTTATAATTCATTATGATTGTTTTAGATGAACTATTGAACAAGTTTAGATGAGTTAGTTAACTGTGACCAATCCAGCAATGTCTACACCACACAGTACGAGCTCCTGCATCTGAATGCTTATTTCCCAAATTAAAAAGCTATGTCAGTCAGAGATTAGCACAGTCATTATTTTGTAACAATATACATTATAAATTCTTATTTATAATTCAATTCATTATTATTTGAACTTAAATTAATGTAATGTGGTAGCTGTTATAAAGTGACAGATGTCCTTGACTTTATATGCTGAATGGAGAACTACAGTATCTATACTAACTTAGTTAAGTTTCTGTTGACGTCACTGTTGATGTCCATTGAGATGGATGCTAAACTTTCTAAATAATTTCTATAATGTATTTAAAATAAAATCAGTTTACTGTAACATGTAAGGTTTATATCTACTTCAAAATATAATGCCTATACATTTATATTTATAACATGTAATGTTCATGCACTGTTGCTCCTGTCCAGTCTGTGCACCATACTGTAGCTATCTTGTACTATGTCTATTTTTTTCTCAACGTTACTGTAGAGTTAAAGTTAAAACTCAAACTATAAAAAATATGATTAGTCAATGTCTAATCTGTAATTAGGCATTATTCAAATATCTAAATGTTGCATTTTCATTGTCTGATACTAATAAGAATCATGATGTCCATTACAATACTAAAGAGTCCAATGATGCTACAGTACGTTCGTGTTTCTTGATGCATTAACATTTCTACAGTTCTCTAGGGAAATGTGAATTATTATTAGTTACTGTATATAACTGAAGCACAAACTTTTTGCATGTGTTTTTGTTATTTCCCCTACTGAACTAAGTTTGGATAGACTTTTGTTTCCCTATGGCTCCCACACAATGCCACATCCTCCTACCTGTAGATAGAGCTTCCTGAGAGATAGCCGGGATAGGATGTCTCTCAGCTCGCTCCCTGCTTTACTCTGACCCGGTTGGATCCACTACAGAATATACATTAAATGAAATGACTAGTCCTATGTTGCAAACAGAATGGGTATTTTTATATAGTGCCCACACAAATGAATGCTAATAGCTTTGAAGAAAACGCTGACGCAAATATACTCTTTTTTTCACAAATAATTATTAACTTCAAGTAGAAATATGTTTCCATTGCATTATTTATGCTTTATCATATAATTTAACATACTGTATTTGGATAAGTAGACAGGTACTGTACATTCAGGGGCGGTTTGTTTAGGGAGACTCACCACCAAAGGGAAAAAGAAAGAGGAGGGAATTTCAAACTTTACTAAAACAAGAAATTGTAGGCTACAATGCATGTATCATTTTGTAGTCAATACTTAAAATACTGTGCATAATATGGGATCTCTGTTTTGTTCCTGTTAAAAAACTGAGCAGCTGCATTTTGGACAGAGAGAGAGATTTGGTACTGGTCCAGTTTTTATATTGTGACTGTTTTTATAAAATTACATATTATAAGAGATGGTCGATTTGTTTAAGGTTTAATTATGTTACTCCATTAAGGGTAAACTACTTAATAACTATAAAAACATTATTGTGAGGAATTGCAACCCCACAATGCATTTCTGATATGACTGTCATCTTTAATTAAACAATGTGTGGTGGAAACCCATGTATGAAGCAGTTTTCACAAATTAGTTTTCTGTAAGATTAAGAAATGTGTTAATCAAAATCTTCTTGTTTTACACACATTGGCGCATATCAATAGTAATTTTACATTTCTGATTAAATGCTTTGGGTCTGGCTCTAGCCATGTGTTGTTCGAACAATTGGTAGAAACATTGTTCCGCTGTTTTCTGATTGGCCTACCAGAGCCACACTCTCAGCTGTCACTTCTTATTTCGGAGAGAGAGGATGTTTACGCTCTCGGACAGAATAAGATTTGATTCAACAATGGTGAACACCAACCGCCCTCGAAATGCCCATCTCAGTAGGGACTAAAGAATTGTTGCTGAGAGTCTCGTGTGTGAATGAGTGGCTGCAATTGAAACACGCATCATGCGGTGGTGTCCACTTAATTTAGTGAGAGAGAGTTTTCTGACAGGGATCACCATCACAAGGATTACAAACATATTGTATTATTTAGAGCAGTGTTACTCACTATTTTTTGTAATTGGGCCGCTTTGGGTTGAGACAATAATTTCAAGGGCGGCGCAGATTTGAAATGTATTATACTTTATCTTCCAAAATGATCAGTTATCAGTTCAGAGCAAATTGAAACCAACAGAATACATGCAATCGATTTCACGTTGTCAGATCAAATATAAGCCTAACCATAAACATATAACGTTGATTGCTAATCCCAAAGTGAATGCTATTCTTAAAAGTAGTTTCCTTTAACCACATTAGAGTTGATGATGATGCAATTACATATAAATCCATATATATATGTATATATACACATACATATATACATACACATACAAAACACATCAAGCAGGTTACATCACAAATAACACCCAGATTAAAGAATTATCTCAGTAGTTCGATGAGCGAAAATGTCCCTTATGCTTTGCATTGACTGAATTCATTCTAAATTTATAGTCTGTTGTTGCTATCCTTGTGAGGCACTCAAGGTGTGCATTGGTAAGTCTGTTTCTTTGTTTTTGTTTCACA
>JAODTR010006132.1:0-10961 GCA_025399935.1 Amblyopsis rosae
TGTGGTGATAAATAGCCTATGTGTCATTTGCAAATTAAATCTGTAAATTAAAATTTAATTAAAAACATGTCATTTTAAAGGGAGTCTTTGTACCCCTGCAGTATGAAGTGAAGGGGGCATGCAGCCCACAGATTTACAATATGCAACACTCAAGCAGCAGCTGCATGTTAACTAAGGTCTTGAAGATATGATCCGTTGTGACATTATCCCATCTAAATGTTAATGTTGATTTAGTTTTTAATTAAGAGCACTAAACATTTTAATATAATATATGACACTAACTATTTATCTGGCGACCATTGACTGCTTTTGTTGATTTATTCACATTTGTAATATATTTAAACTATCTTTATGTTTAAAGGTTGGGATCAGCCAGGTGGGCATATTCAGATATAATGGGGAAATGTTGTAGACATCAGGATCATGCAGCTGTTCTTGGCCTTCTTCTAATGTCCAATATGGGCGATCTACTGCTGTCTGAACCAACCCCCCCACCACCCCCCTCCCAAAAAAAAAAAAAAATTAATCTATCACTTAGTTTCTTTGTTTATTTATAAAAACGCATTTACGAAACTATAGACATTTAAAGAAAAAATATATTATCAGACTGAAATGAAATAGGCCTATTAAGATTTAAAAAACAATACTAGCAATAAATGATTGCAAGTTCAGTTACTGTATTATGGAACAAACTGAGTTATGGGAGCTGGGTTAATGTCCATCATCCACTGTAGGCTACATACCTTTACTACAATAAAAATATATGGATATAAAACAACATTGCTTGCATTATGTACAATCACATATTAACATACATATACATTTGACATAGCCTAATGCCTAATTTTTATGTTATGCCATGGGTTTTAATGTTATACTCTAATCTAGACCAATCACTTTCGATATTCATATAGAGTTTGCAATCCTCACTGTAAATTAATCTGTTGAGTGCATGAATATTATGGTTCAGTGTCGAGGCTATAGGCCAGAGATCTTAAAAGTCGGCCACTAATCCATTAAAATAATTGACAGATTCGTGTATATATATATATATATATATATATTGTTGTATTTATGTTAATGTGTACTTTATTATATTAAATTTTTGGAAGAAAATACAATTGGGATCAATTAATTTGGAGAACCCCGTGCAGTACCTCTGAGGACCCCCTAAAGGTCCCGGACCCCCTGTTGAATACCACTGGTGTAAGCCAATGGGTGTAGGTCATATGACAACGTGTAGGGGGCCTGCGCGGGGGAGGGTTACATTTTGTAAACAACATGGCGATTCAAGGACTTGGAAGACTGCTAGCAGGTCCATAAAAATGTGTTTTGATAAGGCCAATGGCTCCCTTAAAGTTAATGCAAAAATAGTTTGATCGGGGTTTATACAGCGAGCCTTTTTTACGGAATATACTACACCGAAGAATTTCTGGATTGACGAGCTGTCAAAAGGACCGTTTGACACTCAAACGGTAACGTAACATCAACTGATGTGGCCAGATCGCAAGTTTGCTAGCGTTAGCTTTATTAGCTAACCTAAATATGAGATTCAAAATAAACCCACAACTAGCCTTTATACTACGTGTAACCACTTGATTTCTAATACTGACACTTTGATTACAGGAATGCAGAGTTTGCATTAAAAAGTATACATACATATTGATAAATATGTTAATTGAGGAAACGATGGATACTGTACGTGTACGGTCTTGTACGACTTTCCCAAAACATTATTAAATTAACACGGATTACTTAGAGTTGTGAATGAGTGTACGATAAGTGGAGCGAAAGAGCCATAATAGCCAAACTATAGAGCAAACTTTCTCAACGAAGATCCAGTAGATTCACTATATTGTATACTCGTCGTCAGGCTCTCTTCGGTCTATGGGCTCTCAGTCCAGTTCTGGGATGTCTGGCGGAAGGGGCTCCTCCAGTGACAACCCAGAATACTCGGAATCAGGGGAATCAGCGGAATCATCAGAATCAGGCCAAAACCAAAGCAACAGCAACAGCAACGGCCAGGGCCGCAGGACGGCAGACAGGCAACAGGGAGACAGTCAGTCGGCACCCGAGGACAACGTTGATCTAGCTGAAGTGCTGGCTTACCTACTGAGGAGGTGAATTTGGTCAAATGTCAGATATCAGATCTACCATTGTGAAGTGTAGCCATATGCAACATACATGCATGATACATACTTTTTGAGTTTCCTGTTTTAAAGAGTTTACACACACAAACTCTCTCTCTCTCTTGCTCTCACACACACACTCACTCGCTCGCTCTCTTGCTATCACACACACTCGCTCGCTCTCTCACTCTAACAACAAACTCTCTCTCTTGCTCTCACACACTCACTCGCTCGCTCTCTTGCTATCAAACACACACTCGCTTGCTCTCTCGCTCTCACACACAAACTCTCTCTCTTGCTCTCACACACACACTCGCTCTCTCTCTCTCTCTCACACACACACACACGCGCGCGCACGCATGCACACACCCACTGTATGCACTCTGAGCTGATAGATGATTAATCTGATGGTTGACATGGCAACATGTACAGGGGCCAGGTTAGACTGGTCCATGGCAGTGGTGCTACGGGGCTTCAGCTGGTCCAGTCATACTCCGACTCGGACGAGGACAGTGATGGTGCCTGGGAGGGTCGGCTGGGAGATCGCTACAACCCCCCAGGTAACCAAATATGAATTATACATCATGTCTACATTTATGTCCTGGACAAATGTTTGTCACAAGGGCAGAAACATTGTTTTTGTATTGGATAAATTTAACTTATACAATAGCACTTATGGTTTATTGCTTTTTCTTATCCATGATCTATCACAATGCATTTGGATAATTAATATACATTTGTAGTTTTTATTAAATTGGTTTTAGTAGTAAAATATCTGTTAAATCTATGTAGTTACACTGAAGAGTTATTAACCAAAACTCCAAAATTCCACATTACCATAGAACAGTAATCTGTAATATGATGTAGCGATGATTTATTCAGGATTAATTCTTCTCAAAATTGCATGTTAAACAGTTAATAAGATGTAAGAATTAGTGGCATCTGCCCAATACAGTTTAAAGGTAATGTCAGCGATTGTACGTTATTACACTTTGTCAAATTCAACAAATATCTACTCAGGGTCTGCTAGCTGCCTGTTGAGTGATGAAAATAGTCAGATGGTACTTTGCAGCCCCGGCTCTGTATTTGGGAACACAAAGTGGTGCAGACCGCACCGCACAACAATATCCCAGCCTTGGCAAAGTGATTCCAATGGGTGGGGTGGAACTTCTGTGGGAGCTCCCATTGGCATTCCAGGGAGAGTTTTTGTTTTGATCAAGTTCAAATATCAACAACACCTGTAGTGTTTAACTATTGGCTGAAGTTATGTCAAAAAGACAAAGCACACCCCTCTAGCCTGTCTCTTCAACCCCTGCTGTGTAAGTGGGGTATGTACACTGACACTTCTGTGGTTTATTTTTGTTGGAGCTAGATGCACTTATGCCAGGGTGACTGGCTACACTATTAAGAGGCCATATGACAAGTTGTCTTACTACAATTATAGAAGAATTTATGCAAATGTTTGCTATCGATGTTCTAGTCATTAGCTTTGCTCTCATAACTGATTACATTCTCCAGTCCACCACAGACCCCTTCCACATTTCGAAACTAGTTGTTCACTTTAGCGACGTTGGTGTCCACTAAATGTATCGGAAACTCGTTCCTCCTCCTGTTTAATGGCAATTAGATAATTATAACTGACGCCTGTTGTGTATGTCTCCAGTGGATGTCCAGCCCGACACACAGGAGCTTGACAGGAGTGAGATTCGAACTCAAATCCTCCTGGCCACAGCTTCCTTTGGCCTAAAAGGCCGACACAGCTTCACCCACATGCTTACAGAGGTGAGCCTTAGAGGAAGTCCTAACTAATAATGAATGTATGTAAAATGTTTTGCTATATGCATTCTGACATAGCAGATAAAGAAAATGATTTTACCATCTAAGGCCACGTTCAGACGTAACTTCTTTTTTTGATTGAAAGCGCTGGCCTGCCTGTTTTTCATGTAGGGAAAAATAGCAGCTGAAACGGTTGTTACTGTTGTTATGGGAACTCACTGCGCACTTGACGTAGACGTTGACAAAAGCAGATGACGTAGGGCGTTTTCTGTCTTAACATTTTTCAACTGAAAAAGAAACCCTGAGCTGCTGGAAAAAAGCGCCGGCGGCAGAGTTTATTTTAAGCGCCCATGACGCTTTTAATAACACGATCCGCTCCATAGGGTTATAATGTAAAAAAGAGCCCGACAGCTTCCAAAAAGAAGTTGCGTCTGAACGCGGCCTTATTGATTAAAATTTTGATTTAAAACAATTTTTACTGTATTACTTATGCTGTTTGGCTGTATTTCTGTATATTCTTCTGAGAAGCACGAGATCGTATTCCCTCTCTGTAAAGTACTTTGAGCTGCAATTCTTATATGAAAAGGGCGATACAAATAAAAAATTTTTTTTATTATTATTATGTAGTGGACGCTCATAAGTGTCAGTCGCACTCATCAGTTTTTTCACACATGACAATAAGGATCAAGAACCAATAGCCATTAACAACATTTAGCTCTCCTGCAATTGGTTCAGAATGCAGCTGCCAGGTTGCTCCCAGGGTCAAATAAAAGAGCACATATTACTCCTCTTTTAACTGCCCTGCATTGGCTACCTGTTTCTTTTAGAATTACATTTAAAATACTTCTTTTAACTTATAATTCATTACATGACAAGGCTTCAAAATACATCTGAGATCTCTTACACAAGCATGTCGGGAGTCGGCCTCTAAGGTCCTCTGATAAATACTTTCGGATCATACCACGGAGTAATACGTCTATTAAAGATTAATTTGTTCAGGGTAAAATCTTCTTGTGCAATTTAATGTATGTATGTGAGTGTGTTTATGTACTGTATAGTCATATGTATGGGTAAACGGTGGTTCTGTGTCCTAGGAATGGGCTTGTCCAGTTACAATGACTGTTTTATTACTGGCTGTATTTACTTCTTTTGTTTTTATCTATAAATGTGAAGCACTTTGTAACTATTGTCTGAGAAAACCGCTATATATCTAAATGTCTTCTTCTTCACCTAGTGTTCTCCATTATGTGTGTATTACTATGGCTACCAATGTTTTCAGCACAATGGGTTAAATGTTGGCCTGGAAGTGGCCTCTCGTCGGCAACTGAACCACTCAACGTCTTTTTCTGACCTGTCCCTTTTCTTTTAGAGGGAACAAGGCAGATGTAGAGGGTCCAGCTTTTCCCATGGCGAGTGCAGTCGTATTCGTACACAGTAAGCATTTTCAGCTGTGCAGATGCATCTCCCTACCTCTTGAAGGTAGCAGTGAGGAGAAGCTAATCTCTCAAATATGAAACAGGAATGCATCATATTATGGGAGGCAATACATACTGCATGACATCGGGTGAGAACACATTGGGATTCACAATCTGTTGTAATGGTGGCACCCATTTATGCATGTTGTCTCTCTCTTTTTTTTCCTTCCTTCAGTTTCCTGCCAAACTACGTATCCCACAAGGACACGTACCAGCAGAAAGCCTTCTGTGGGCTGTACAGCCAAGATGGCACCATGTTCCTCTCGGCCTGCCAAGGTAAATACCAACAACAGTGACTTCACAGTTTCAAACCATTTCTAACGTTTAACATAACCAAATGCATAGACATCAAGGCAATCCAACATAGGCATAATACACAGGAGTTGGCCAAATTGTTTTTCTCAACTCATTTTATTGTGTTATTCAGCCGTGTATTTAAGTGACTAAAGCTACAGTAGTAGCAATTGTACTTTAGTGCTACAAATGTAATTGCTGGGTGATTGTTTTGATGTATGCCACCATTTTTGTTCTTTTGTTCACCGCAGACCAGAACATCCGCTTATACGATACCACAAGGGGGCGCTTTACCCTGCGGAGGACGGTGAAAGCTCGAGATGTGGGCTGGAGTGTGCTAGATGTGTGCTTCACCCCTGACACAAACCACGTCCTTTACTCCAGCTGGTCTGACTATAGTAAGGCTATGGGCCTGGTGATGACTGGTGATAGTCAGGCAATAAGTCAACATTGGGATATTGTGCCAATGCTATAGCATGCTAATGATAGCCAGTGTTGGGCAAGTTACTCAGGAATTATAATACATTACTATTTACTTATTAGTAATATTATTACTTTACTTATTACTTGGTATTAAGAGTAATTAGTTACATTACTAAATTACTTTCACAATCACTACCCTGTCTTGCCCCTTCTGAAAAATGACAACCTGTGTAGCCAGCTTATTTTATGATTGAATCCTCTTTAGTGGAACATTAATGAACCTTAGGAGTCGACAATCAGCCAAAGTGAAAACATTGCTGGCTCTCAAACCAGATGATTGGACAGGTTGGTTCAATTAGCCTACCCTGAGTTTGCTAGGACCAGGAATCTCTTCTTATAACGCAGTAATGCAGCATTACTTGGATTAGTAATTGTAATAATATTACTGTGTTGGAAATAGTAATTAGTTACACTACTAGTTACTGAAAACAGTAGTTATATTACAGTAACGAGTTACTGCCCAACACAGCACAGCTAATGCAGGGGTCTCAGACAGGTTGTCATTCACTAAGCACAATTATCCACTGTGCATTTGATAAATTAGCTCACACACAATTTCAACTGGTGTTTTTGTTATATTTTGGCCTGTTATGTAGCTTCAATTAAAGTTTTGTCAGAAATAATTAGAATCTTAGCCCATGTTGATGTAAGCATCATGATTAAAACCTTTTTTTACAAACTGTTTTCTGCTCTGGATTGTTAACCTTCTTCTGTGTCCTCCCTCTAGTTCATGTGTGCAGTGTAGATGGAGATAGTGAAACCCACACCGCACTGGACCTCAGGTAAGTGCTCTCTCCATAGTAACTTATAGCATTACCTAGTAGGTAATGCTAGGTAACACAGGCACACACACACTTTAAGAATGAAGCTCTCCAGCCCATTGCTCAATTATATTAAACTGAAGGTTCATTATGTCCCATTACAATGGATGGGATGATATAAAATATTATCGTTTATCGCGATAAAAATACTGATGTTAATTGTATCGTAGTGAATGATAATCATGACAAAAACTAAGTATGAACATTTTCACAATTGACTTGGGAAAAAAGCTGTCTACCTTACTTGTACAGTCCAATTATATAGCTTTACTAATGTATTTATTAGCCTGCATCTTTCTAGTCAATCACCACCATGGCTGAAGGCTCGGTTTGCCCATTGTGTCCCCTACATAAAAAAGATAAATTGGATTTGTTGAAATACTGGTTTAAAAACAAAAAGAATCACACAAAAAAGATACAATACATATGTGTCATCATAATAAAAATAATTGTTTAATTAACTACATTTAAAGATAAGTGATTCCAGTAAGTTTAGTGCCATTATAAGAGTTTAATAACAATATAATAATAATCGCAATAACAAAAGACGCCCTCTGAAGGTGCCTGACGCATGTCGACGCCGAGGTTTAGAACGCGGCTCTATTTCTTGTGCGTAGAGCCATACATATGCATTGAATATCGGCAGGTTTCTGAGCTCCTCCGTCAATTTGACTTTACCTTTCAAACTCCTTGACGCGCCACGGAACAACGTGGCCAGCGGGCGGCGGCCTTGAAAGTTCTCTGCCCAGTCATTCTTGCACCGGTGTGAGTTCTTGCAACACTGATTTGAAGGCTAACTTTCTCTGCGGTATAGGTGTTGTTGTAATGTACTGCAATAATATGTAATCATAGCTATAGTAAGACGGTGTGCTATGTACGATGCTGTTTACAGTGTTTTAATTCGGTTGAATCTTGTGCTGTCTTGTTTTGTAGTCCAGACGAGAGGCGGTTTTGTGTGTTCTCACTGGCTGCATCTACAGATGGCAAGGAGGTCCTAGGAGGGTAAGAATAATCCATTTTCAAAGTTAACATTTTCTTGAAAGTCTTGACTGCTATAGCGGCAAACATTCCTGTTCTGATGTTGGTGACTAAGAAAGGGTTAAAGGGTTTAATTAAAGGTTTCAAGAAGACATTTGTCCTAATTTTGTTTGTAAAAAAAAAAAAAAACAGAATCTCTCTTTCACCCTATTTCTCCCTTTACCTTTAGAGCAAACGATGGCTGCCTGTATGTCTTTGATCGTGAGCAGAATAAAAGGACACTCAAGGTTAGTCTGTGATTTTGTGTCTATTCAGTTTGTGTTATTTGTAAAACTGAGAGGATTCGTTTGCAGTTGTGTGTGTGCGTGCAACATGCGTGCGTGTGTAGGCCTAAAAGATTATGATGAATAATAATAATAATAATAGCCACTGTCAACACTGGGGGGGGAAATGTATGCACCTCCCATAGCAACGCACCACCCACATTTCCTTCGCACCCTCAGATCGATGCCCACGAAGATGACGTGAACGCGGTGGCGTTCGCCGACAGCTCCTCCCAGCTGCTGTTCTCTGGCAGCGACGACGCGCTCTGCAAGGTGTGGGACCGCCGCACGCTGCGCGAGGACCGCCCCCAGCCAGTCGGTCAGCTAGCAGGCCACCGGGACGGGGTCACCTTCATCCACAGCAAGGTGGCCATCTTGGATTCTTCTTCTTCAAGTTTATTTATACAGACCTTAATTAATCACATTGCGGCACAGCCTATATTTCACATGGAAACAAACCTGCTCCTAACCCCCGGGCAAGGAAAAACTTCCAATAAAAAAAACCCATAGGGAGAAAAAACCTATTACCTTATTCTTCTTCTGTAGAAAATGTGGTCTGTCTGTCTGTCTACATACATACACACACACACACACACACATCAAATCAAATTTAAGTCAACAGTAAAATTATGAGCTGAAGGCCTCGGCAAAACTCTTTGGCAAGAAAGACCAGTATTTGTATTTTGTTGTATAAATAAAATATTTCTTGTATAGGTGGAGTTGGCGATTATAAGATCAATATTTTTTAGTTTAAAAAAAAATGAAATCATTGATTATCTTCCCACGATCCACTAGCTAGCTTTTTTAAATGTTTCTACACAACCCGGTTGGGAACAGAAAGAAAGTAGTGCAGATCGCACGGCACAGTACTATCCCAGCCTTTGTAATACATGTCCCGTGTGGGGGACGGAGCTTCTGAGGGAGCACTCTATGGCATTGAAGTGAGAGAGATTGAGTTTGAATGTCAACAGTATTTCTCCAGCATCGCTGACTCTTTTAAAATGTATTTAAATGTTTTATTTTGATCAAATCTTTATTCTGTGAAAGAGCATTTAAAAAATGACAATAAATGTATTTTCTATGTGCCTGTGGCAGGGTGATGCCCGCTACCTGATTAGCAACTCGAAGGACCAGTCCATCAAGCTCTGGGATGTGAGGAAGTTCTCCCCCAAGGAGGGGCTGGCGGCCTCGCGGCTGGCCGTCACCCAACAAGAGTGGGATTACCGCTGGCAACAGGTTCCCCCGAGAGGTGAGCAGCCAATGGGATGGGAGGGGCAAAGTGTGAGTGACCAGGAGAAGACATTTTTTTATTTGACCTTTATTTTACTAGGCAAATCAGTTAATAACAAATTCTTATTTTCAATGAGGGCCTAGGAAGAGTTCTCTTGTGGGACCAGGACCACAAGAGAACTTTGTCTTCTGTACTCCCATGTTCCAATGGAAAATTAGGTTCTCTGAGGAAAGGACTGTCTGAGTTAAAGGTGAAGTCAGTGATTGTAAGCTAATGCACTTGTTGTACTGCAGTTGCGCCAACAGGGAATATTACACACAGCGCGGGTCACAAGACCAAATGCTGGCAGTTTCTTGCCAACATTTGTTTTATTACTACCTCGAGAATTCATGATCTGAGCAGTTAAGCAGTTAGTTGTTTTGATAGCCTAGCTGGCTCCGGTGTGGGGGTTGTGCATAAAAAAAACAACAGGGGTGTGGCCGTGACGTCTGTCTTGATGTGCGGTGTGCATTGGGCCTTGGGCATTGAAGGAAGAGGTGTTTTTGTTTTGATGGAGGTCAAATATCAATCTTTGTCCAGAATCCCTGACACCTAACATGGCTGCTCGGCAGGAGTTTTGTTTCTCTCATTTAGCGAGTATTCATCGAGTTGAGCGATAGATGTGTGTAGTTTGACTGGGAAGGAGGAAGAGCATGGCCTGTATAATGATGACATCCCTTCGTTGTCTCCACTCAGCCTTGAAGAGGCACAAGCTGACAGGTGACACCTCTGTGATGACCTACCGCGGCCACGGCGTTCTGCACACGCTCATCCGCTGCCGCTTCTCACCCGAGTTCAGCACCGGGCAGCGCTTCATCTACTCCGGCTGCTCCACCGGGAAAATAATCAGTGAGTTCCTCCCCAGCACCTGTCTCCGTCTGTCTGTATGTGCACCTTTAGACTCTGGTATATGCTGATTTTTGGCCATGGTGCAGAACACACTTATGTTGTGTTCTGCACCTGCTCCACATGGTTTATTATGTTATGTATAGTGAAAGTGTAACTGCACCCCAGCTCTGAGCCTGACTCCACCCACTACAACTATGAAAAATGAGCAAAAGGAGCTGGGGGAGGGGAGGGGAGGGGCTGAGAGGGGAACCCCCATTAACGTTAACATTTCAATTTGCTGACGTGTGAGGGTACCAAGTGTACCGCTGAAAACCAACCAGGTCCTGGGATGATTTTTAACGGATATAACGTGTAGTTCTGGCGTCTCCATTAGAGATAGGGTGAGAAGCTCAGCTATCCGTCAGGAACTCTGAGTAGAGCCGCTGCTCCTTTGCGTCTAAAGGAGCCAGTTGAGGTGGTACGGGCATCTGGTAAGGATGCCCCCCCGGGCGCCTCCCTTGGGAGGTGTTCCAGGCACGTCCAGCTGGGAGGAGGCCTCGAGGAAGACCCAGGACTAGGTGGAG
>JAODTR010006134.1:0-10960 GCA_025399935.1 Amblyopsis rosae
CAAGCAGCCGAAATGGGTTTCCTCAGGAGGGTGGCTGGCTTCTCCCTTAGAGATAGGGTGAGAAGCTCAGCTATCCGCGAGGAACTTGGAGTAGAGCCGCTACTATATAATCTGCTGTTCACTTATTGGTGGATCTTTTCCGCTATAATTATACAATATGCCAATGTACATAAACAATTATAATTTTATTATAATTTATAATTATTCTGCAGTGCAAAGCGCAAAGCAAGTACATTGCAAAGCTATTGTCTTCTACAATGATAAAGTTGGTATGAACAGCAAAACAAAGACTTTGCAGATCCAAAGATGACCTCATTGGTCCATCTGAGGACTACAAACTGCACAACCCCATAAGGCTAAACCGAAGACAGAATATTCCCAGAATGCATTTCACAGGGGTCAATGAGCCAATTTTAGCAGAGCAGCCAATGGCAAAAGAGCACTCGTACTCCACACAGGAGAGACTGGATCAGATTTCATGGCGGAGACACGAACATACAAGCAGTAAAAGATAGAGGACAGATAGTTCTACCACAATCTCTCTCTTATGGACATAAAGGTTCACCAGCATCAGAGAACATGTAAAATAGTTGTCTAGGTTGACACATTCTGATGGAAATGTCATCAACTCCAAGAACATTTTCAGACATTCCACGTGTTTTTGTGTGCAATCTGCCACCACTAATACATTATACTTTACTCTTATGTAATTTCACAACATATCAGAGCCTGAGTGTCTCGTCATCAGTGCTCAAGATGTGCCGTTAAAGCCAGCAATCTGGTCAAGTCATGTGATTAATAATCCAACAGTGCAGCACCAGGCATGCCAGAATGTAGAACTCTAGACAACCAAGACTTAGTTATATCCTAAGGGCTGGAATCGGTTTTCATTCTGGAACACTGAGCTGCAGTTCCATATCCATTCATAGAGACAAATGAGACATTAGCCAGGCAGAAGGAACTGGAAAGATCCCTATACCGTATCACACCCTGGCATAATTTAGCGTGTAAACACATTCACATTTGGTTGAACACCAAGCACGCCCGCGCACACACACACACACACACACATACAATTTGATTCCATAACTGGAGTAAACATACTGTATGCTATAACAATTTTTAGGTGAATATTTCATCCCGTAACTCTGTACAACTAGGTCTGACTGCTGGGTGCAAGTTGAAAGCTTAATTGGTGTCAGGTTTCATGGATTCCCACGTGTACAGTATTTGTCCTTTCATTTCATCATTCTTAATGGCTTGGCTTCCTGTCAAAATGTATTTCATTATAACTTGGACTGTCGACAGCTGTGGTTATGAACTGTGTAAACCTGGCATTGTTCAATGTGCTCAAATTATAGTTTGATTTAGTGGTTTACAAGGTGAAAAAAAATAAATGTATTTATCGTTGTTTAAGGGTACCATTTTGGGAACATAATATAAATGTAATTAACGGTACTTTAACATTATATCCTAAGGGCTGGAATATAGTCAGTAGCTATCTGTTTTGTACTAATGTAAACGTTGCAGAAAGGAATGTGAAAATGTTATGACGTAAATCTCTTACAACACAGTGAAAGCCCTTCTCAAATTAGAAGAGCTCACTGCCAGATGGCACACGTTTCCACTGTGATCTTTGTCATTATGCTGCCCCCTTATGGATCCATTCGGGATAGTCCAGGATAGATCATCGGAATTCCTTTCCTCACACAGGAGTGAGTGTGATCTGTCCTCTCTCAGTGTTCATGTCACAGCAGTGCAGGCTTCAAAGGCCTCCATCCCTATGAAGAATCGGTCACCTCTGCCTAAAAATCGCACAACATGCTCTTATCAAGGAAAGAGTGTCTATTATTAAAATAAAGCTTTTATTAAGTCCTTATCAAGTGTCACCATACAAAAGTAAAAGCATTCCAGGTGGTGAAATGAGGTGGATTTAAATGTTCTGGCTGTTTGACTAGTTTGAACCGTCTGGCTGTGTGGGGAAAGATGAGCTGGGTTGATCTATGTCATCAATATCATCAATGTGGTCGACTGTGGTGGACTGCGGCCGACTGCGGTCGCCATGACTACAGTGGTCGGAGTGTTGATTGTTGTCACGATTCAGTTGGGCGTATTCGACCGATCCCTGTTGAAAATACATTTTAAAGTGACCTGCATATTGACATTTGGTTTTGAAACAAATCCAAAACGGCCAAAACAAAGTTGTGTATCAGCAGCAGCAGGAAAACAGTGCTTTATAAGGCTTGTCCCAAAAAATATATCGGAGGGGGTTTCCTTTTATTGTAGCTACAGTGTCTCTCTGGAAGTCCCTCTAAGCAGAGACACAACAAAGCCATGAATGTGTGTGCATGGCATGCCTGTGTGTGTGTGTGTGTGTGTGTGTGTTCCTTACCCCATTGGCTTGTTCAGCCACATCTGCAATCAGAAAACCAAATGATGAAATTAATAGTATGCATACAACCATGTGATATTTTGGGAGCTTATCACAGTGCACACACACACAACTAATTCATTCTTAGGAGGAATAATTGTTTGACAGCTAGGCAAATCCATGCCCTGTTTTTTGTTCCCTTCGTTGACATTTGTCTCCAAACTGTTACCATGTGCTGTGACTTTACAATGAGTGACTATATTTTTCCAAGGGCATGAAACAATGGGTATTGCGCTCACTTAGTCCACTGAAGACTCCCTATTTGGCTCTCATTGTTGGAACAGGAAGTTTCCTTTGACGAATGCAGGAAGTTAACACCTGGTGACTGGGCTTGTTGCTTTTACAGCACATGCTTGTAATAACAATGCATGTGTTTATTAGAGAAGTGAGCATTTTTCAAACACAAGCAAATGTGCCAAGCTCTGTGGCAACATAGCGTATACGAAAGAGGAGGATGCTAACTGTACCTGGCTTGGAGGTCTGCACTTCACTGTACGCTGTCTCTATGCCATTCTTCACTGGAGCTGGGATACAGGGGCAAACGCATTGTAAACACATTTCACAAAGACAATGTGGGGTCAATGCAGCAAGCAAAATAATCAAAATAAAGCTTTTTTGGTTTTTGCTCTTTTATTCTCTTTGTTAGCCTCGTGAGGACCACAGTGCGGTATAACACTCAAAAACTCCTCATAATTTAGTATGCAACAACACAAGAGTACATTTTCAATAAACGTGGCTCACCTTTGCTGGGGTCGATTTGTTGCATCTGGACATCAGTGTACTGTGTCTCTGGTTCCTCTGGAGAGCCAACACTGTGCTGGTCATCAGAGTCATCATCTGCAGTACAACCACCAGCAACATCACTCAGTGCCAAGTGTGGGTAATGATCAAAGGTAATACTTTTATAATGTATTATTTTATTTCGTTTTTTTTTTCAAAGTTGCATAAGTCAGCAGCACTCAGCTGACTTCCAGCAGATATGATAATGTATCCTGGTGTAACTGTATACATGTAGTTTTTAAACGGTGACAAAGCGTAGAGCATATTTTGCCATAGTAACTCTCTCCCTGATGCCTAAAGAACATCACTTCCTGTGGTGCTAATACTGTATATTCCCTTAATGTAAAATCCAAGGGGTCTAATGTTGGATGTTGCAGGACTTACTGGGGTAATTGGTATCCATTAACATTAATAGAAATGAATAGTTAATGTGTTGCTCTAATATAGTATACTATAAGCATGTGAATTTCAAGCTATTTCAAACTGGTTTAAACTGGACCCACCAGATCCAGAGATGTGTTCACTCCAAACACTCTTCCCCATCACGCTTGGTGTGACTGTAGACAGAGAGAAACCTTTTCTGTTTAGTTTAGTCTGTTGTTTAAACACTGGAAACACAGAACAGTGTCTTTTACTGGAACGTTTACTATCAATTTAGCAAGCGTTACCATTGGCAGCCTGGATGACCTCTGCCTGGGTAAGGCTGAGCCTCTCTACTTTGGTGCCGGCTGACTTCCTAAGGAGGAGTGGACGATAACACACAGTCGCCACATTTGAACAGGAAGCGCTGAGATGGGTGTTGCCATAGCAACTCGTCTTGTAAATCGCATTACTTCACCTCCAAAACCCCGCTGTTAGATGTGCTTACTCACACAGACAGCGATCTTGATCTGCTCCTCCTAAATGGTAGAAGGCCCTTTTTAATGAGGATCGCCAGGATAAGGGACACCATGAGCAGGAGGCAGACGACCGCTATAAGACCTTTCTTCCAGCCTGCCATCTTTACTGTAGAGATATGCAAGGAAATACATACCTTTATAACAACAATCATGTTGGCTCTTATCCCTACACAGATTACCTCCCTACCACAAACAAATAGAAGTGAAACATGTATAGACTGACTATGTAAGTATAAAAAACTGTGGGGATGTCATTAACAATGTACACCAAAGCAAAGAAGAAGGAAGAAAACAATAGTGTATTCAACAGTGCCCACTGTATGATTCATGGACAGCCCCTTCATAGGCTTCCTTTCTCCTCCAACAATGCTAACAGGTGTCCGTTATTAACATTTATTAGCGGGAACATGGACTACCTTGTCCTTTACCCTTCAGACATTGGGTTTGAACACTTCTTCTGGTCAAATTCAACTGAACTGAAAGATGATTGGCCCAGTTATTGCTTGATAGAGAGGGCTGGTTTTGAATGGAAGGCAAGGCACTTATAAAATAAATAAGAATAGAAGTAGAATACAGCTTTGTATAATCCTACAACCCAGTGCCATAAAATAGCTAACATTGCTGTGTATAACACACACCTTCGACCATGACGGTGTAGCTCCTCTTGATATCACCAGCTTGGTTGGTGCCTATACAGTAATAATCCCCTCTGTCCTTGTCTCCGACACCTTTGACATCATAGGACCCTTGCATTTGTTGGGCCGTCTCTGAAAAAATATGCTCCTTTTTCTCTCTGTGGTACCAGGTGAAGGTAATGGGCGGAGTTCCTCTCTCAACAGCGCAGACAAGCTTCATGTCCCACCCTTCAGAAACATCTCTCGGGTCTACGACCAACACTGGCTTGGATACAGGCTCTGTGGGTAATATAAGACACACGTAAACCAATCATTTTCATGGTTAATACTTATAATCAGCCATAGTGATTCAGTGTCTGACATACACTACCTATAATTGTCGTTGTGCGTAGCAGCATCTGCCCGGAGGCGGTCATTGGGTGTACACGGTCTCGATTGTTGGCGTGGCAAAGAAAGTCCCTGATGTCTGTGTCCTTATAGATGGCTGAGGTGTTGAAGATGGCACCGTCCCCATACTTGTTCACTACCTTGGTGACAGTCTCTCTGTTGGGGCCATACAGTGTGTATGTGACTGGCAGACTGCCTTTCTCGCTGTGACAACGAAGACGAAAAGGCTTTCCCAGCACCAGCCTGCCTGTCAACACGCTCAGAGTTGGCTGAGACACTGGAACTAAAGGAATTAAAAAGCATATAGCATATAAAATGATCTAACATGTTTAAATGTATGCATGTTGCTTATTCATGGAAACCTACCTCTGGCAATGATCACTTCTGGTACACTCTCCTTTGTGACTGTTTTACCATAGGCCTTGGCTGTACATGTGTAATTGCCATTTTCGGAAGCATTTGCAACGGCACTGTATGTGGACGTGCGTGTCAGTCGGATGCCGTTTTTGAAGATGGAAAACTGCATCGCTTCAATGTTGACGACCTCAGGAGCAAAATAGGAGATGGAGCAGTTCAGTCTGAAATGCTCGCCTTCAAATACGTCTTCTGGCACTACTGTCAAGCGTGGCTTTCTGAACAGCTCTGTTAAATTCACACACAAGAATAGCAATAGCAGTACAATAGATGTTTCCAGAACAATATTCTTACAGTGCTCATGAGTTTGACTTCAGGAAGGTACTTGCCTCTAACTGTGAGGGTCAAATCGCTTTCCTTCTGGATGGTACCCCACTCTGCTTTACACACCAACTCCCCAGAATCTCCTGCGTTGACTTCATAGCGATGGCTGAGGGCACCAGTAGCCTTTTTGAGGATAGTTTTGTCCTTGGTGAGAAAAACATCAATTTTTCCTTGCTGATATATCACTCTACAGATCACCTCGATGATAGTTCCTTCGAAGACTGTTGCGGAGGGCAGCACATTCATGACAGGGGTAATGGAGAAGGCTGGTGGACAGAAAAAACTCAGTTACCCACGCACTCCTGACAAAGTAATTGAGCCACGTCTGCTCGTGAGATTTAAATGGGCTTTTATGCCTTTATCACCTTTGACAAGCACAGGGACCTGGTTGCTGTTGTTAGACCGCGTGGCTGCAGAAAGCATTGGGAGGTCATAGTCGCAGTACAGGTTGCTGTCCCCGATCTGACTTAGGACCAGCTTGGTCTGAAAGGAGTTCCCTTTGGCCGCTGTCCGCTTGATCACCTCAGACACCCCACCTCTTTGTAGCTGGTAAAAGAAGAAGCGCAGGTCTCCTTTCTCCTCAGGAGCACTGCAGGTAGCTACAATCTCCTCACGCTCAAAGGGTTGGGTGTTACTGAGGTTCAGCACAGGGGTCTGCAGGCCTGCAACAGGAGAGTTAATTTGGATTTGGAATGACTGCAATCTGTCATAAGAGTCTTCACAGGATATCCATGGTAACAAATGGTATAAACCAAAGCATTTCCCATTGCAAGTTAATTGAATTCCTCCCTGTGTCTGCAAGGTGTAACTTTCAGACCTACGTTACCTGTGACCATAAGTGTTTTAGCTGAGCTGGTTTTACTCTTTTCCTGGACCTTGACTTCACACTCGTACGTTCCAGAGTCGGCTGCCCTGGCCGGGGAGAGTACGTACGCAGCTACAGTGTCCGCTGTGGTCATGTTGTGAACAGGGACGTAGTCGCGGGTGAACTTGAAGGTGTGCGTCAGCTGGAGAGAAGGGTTGTGACTGATACTGACTTCGCAGGTCAAGTTCACTGGCGTGCCAGTCTTCACTGCCGTGGGGACTGTCAGGTTGACGGTGTCTATTATGTAAACTGTATGACAGACACACGGGCACATGGGTGTTGTAATCATATGTCACATGTTACATCAAACGTGTGGAGTACATTTCCCCCCACCGCTCACATACTGTAATAATGGCTGGTGCAGTTGCGCTTTTCTTAGTGTCAGTGGTGCTAGAGAGACCAGTATAAGCAAAATCTGTCTGAAAGCCGGGATAGTATGTAAATAGCCAAGTTGCTATATTCCAATTGTGTGAGGAGCTATGGTGTCGATAACAGTGGTTGTGGTCGGTCTTTAAGAGTTCATTATTAAACTCTTTGTTTTTTCTTTTGTATGCTGTTTTTTGGACCCTGTATTTTGATGCTGAAATTGAAAATTGGTGATTGGTGATGCTGAAAATAGTTTGTCACAGAAGATGTGTTATACAGCATAAAAAGCATGACTGCCTGTTGTGCGATTAATATAGTATTTTCCCAAATATATACTGTATCTTAAATAATGGGATTGTGTCAGGTCACGTAGTATATTATTCTCTCCACAATAATAGTGAAGTTCAGAGGAAAGCCTTGCCCAGGCCCCTCTTGTCTCAACAGTAGGCACGAGTTTCTGGAGGAAGGAAAACGCCTCAACAAACACTGTCTGACCTTTCTTCCCCCCTGGGAGAGCTGTGTAGATCTATCCAAGTCTCTGTTCTCTGTTCACAGGAACAACAAAACAATGAGACCTGCCCTAATAGCTACAAAACATCCTCTGCTAATGGATTTTCACTGGAGACTGCTCACTTCACTTAACAAGCTATAGTTAGAATACAATTAGGACATTATTCTCATTTGAACACTATATCACATTACATTTAATCTGTAAATCTCACTAAAACCGAGAAGCAAACAATACCATACGAGTATTATATGCTATTTGAGTACACCCCTGGGTCTAAGACAATGAACACAGCCCACCTCAAAGCATCTCCACACCCCACTGCTCTATATAGAGCAAAATATACAGCAAATGAAAAACATTATTGTATATACTTACATTGCTGACCCCCCACACGTTGCCCTGTATTTGAAGAAAAGCAGAAAAATAACTATATAAAAAAAATTATAATCACAACATTATTCTGAAGTGCGTCAACAGCATGAGCGTTGAGTCCTTACAGCAGCAGTGCAGGGTGCTCAGCAATAGCAGGAGGTGGGGAAAGCCAGGGTCCATATTGAGGGATGGCGGTGCACGGCTTAAAGATATCGGTGTGCCGGGACGGACACAGAAGGGCCAGAAGGGTGGTGAGATGGCTGTGGTGAGGTACAGGGGAGGTCCCCTAGAAGGAGAGGTGGAGTGTTTGTGGTTGTGTCATATTCCATTCTTATCATAAGCCCTCTGTGTGTTGCTTGATTGACCAGGAAACGCTGCTTCCTCAGGAACCAGGATATTCAAGCTGCAACACAGACGTCTTGGCCGTTAATCTACTATCACATTGAGTCTTCAATAAAGAAAAGTGCAATTTTGTGCGATACATGAAAATATAGTTTGCAGACTGGCCTCCTATAATGCTTGTTCTTCAGCATGGATAATATGGTAATAGGTTTCTTATTTAATTTCATTTAAATGTTTTGTTATTTTACCTTTATTTTACCAAGCAGCAGGCAGGTCAGTTATGGCCTGGTCATTGTACAACATTTTCCCCAAATTTACCTCTACAACTTCTGCAGACTTACTGACCAGTTTGGCAATTCTTATCAATGCAGATCTGTAAATAAACAAAGTTTAAATGTGCACTTGTTAATTGTGCTATAGTGCCAACTTCATTTCCTTCCGGGCTCGCTGTTTAGTTTGAGTTTGGAGTTTTGTGTAAAAAGAAATTGGTTTTGTAATGTAAAGCAGGAGTGTACCTTAAGAGAAAGGGATTCATATTGTATTTGATGAGTATAGGCGATGTACCAGTATAGACTACTCTACTTTGATCTCCCAGCTTAGTGTACAATTACATATTTGATACCTTGTGTGTTTGTAATGTAATTGTATACATTTACTGTGTGCTGTTAAGGCCCCTATAAGCCTCTCAAGTGACAACAAATAAAAATACTGTGCAAATAACTTTTACAAATATAACCCTGCAATAGTTAATTCTGGCCACTGAGAGTCGCTCAAGCTCAGCACAGGAAAAGAGCCCAACAACCAAGCTTGTCTAAAAATTAACCTGATTATATCCATAGAGGCCGCTCGTCACCATCTTTACCTGCATAATTCAGGTAGGTTATTTAACATTAGGCCTATTTTCACTGTCCTTGTAATGACCAGGATGTGGTGCACATTCATTTGGCTTGCCCACACACACACACACACACACACACACTGGTTAAAGATTAATAGAAAAGGTTAGAGCTTAATTGGACAGTATAAGCACATTAAGGAGAGAATAGAAGATATCTTAGTTTATTGGAAAATGACTGAATGTGATATAGCCCGCATATACACACACACACACGCACGCACACACGCACACACACACACACAGGAAAACTGTTAAAATAATATATCCTTTTTTCCTCATATTGTCACACGTGTAAGGTTTAACTCAAGCTGGCTGACATGCATATTGAAATCCTCACTCACTCTCACCCGAGGAATATTAGAGCGAGGACGTTTTATTGCATCCTTCAGCCCAGTAATGAAAAATCATCTGTGTTGGCGTTGCAGCAGCATTTTGCTGAGGACGCTGTGTGATTGTGCAGCATTGTGAAGCTACATTGGCTCGTGGGACATGGAGTGAAGTCACACAGGATCTGTGTGACTTCACTATGGTTTATGCCCTGATCTGACCCATAGACATCCTGCCCTGCCCCACACGGAAACTGTGACACTGGAACTGACCCACAGGGACTTTGTCCATGTGGTATTTCAGAAGACACACAATCCACAGATCTGTTAACACCAGGCCAAGCACTGTGTATTTATTACATTGTTTATGATTGAAGGAGCTGGTGTTGATTGTGCTGTTTAATGATGTCTTGGCATTTGGCCAGGGCAGCAGTGTGATTAATGCCAGGGTCCTTTATAAAAAATGTTCTTCGGTTTGTACTTGAACGTAGTCTGGTCATTTCTGACAGTGTGCTTACGTTTTATTCATGAAATATTCACAACATAAAAAATAGGATCTCATGCAGTTTTTAAAAAGACAATTTTGTACCTTTTTAAACCTGTGATGTTTTATTGTAAAATCTATTGATAACTGATGGCATCTGAACATTCCTTAGAATCAATGAATTCCCCTTATAGGGTTTAGGCTGGAATAGTAATGGTTTAATTCAAAACAAATAATCATTACACCTTTACTAATGATTCCTATTAAATTGCTAATGCAATGTTCACCGCATATGCGTCCCCCATTGCAATACCTTACATAACATGCAGGAACATCATTTACTATCAAATCTAGACTTTGTGTAGAGATAACATATCCATGTCAAAGGAAGGTTTTATAAATAATGATTCTAAACATGCTTTTCTGCGTAAGTCATACTTAAAATCTAAATGTTTCATAAACAACATGATGCCCGAGAGTTCTGTGCACTGCAGCCTCTCCAGGCTGTGATGGCTTCAATGCATGCCTGTTAGGACTTCTCTACTGCAATAATGGATGCCATGTATGAAACTGTTCTAAGGGGAGAGAGAGAGAGAGAGAGAGAGAGAGAGAGAGAGAGAGAGAGAGAGAGAGAGAGAGAGGGAGAGAGAGAGGATACAGTGGTGTGCATCCCTTCCCGTTAAATTTAACAGATTATAAAAGGCGTACAAAACCAATTGCCCTATACTATATTAGCACTAGATTTGACCATGAATATCTCACATACTGGGAACATGAACTGTTGGGAAACTGTAAATGAGGCCAATGGCCAATTACTGTAAGATGATTTACAAGCTATAATAATATAATTATAATAAACTTTATTTGTATAGCACCTTTCATACACAATGTGCAACTCAACGTGCTTTACAGTTAAAAACATTTGG
>JAODTR010006136.1:0-10959 GCA_025399935.1 Amblyopsis rosae
ACAACACAGCCCTCAGGTTCATGGGGGCACCCAAACCTCTCCACCACGATAAGGTGATGGTTCCCGGAGAGGATGTTAATGACCCACAAAATATATTTTTTTAAATAATCTTCTTGATCAGGGGCTTGCTAAAAGCAGTTTTAAAAAGGAGAAAAACCTTCTACATCATTAAAATTGATGTGTGGGTTCCGGAGAGTTAAGTGTAGCTAGTTGCATATCAAAAATAATTATTTATTACATTTTAGTAAATAAAGTTTAAAAAAAAAATGAAGAAAAAAACCTGACTGAAAACAACTAGTAGTGTTCACACCCACAATATCACTTGACAAACGCCTTACCATGATGACGCACCTTTGTAGCGTTCACACCCAAAATATCACTTGACAAACGCCTTACCATGATGACGCACCTTTGTAGCATTCACACCCAAAATATCACCTGACAAACGCCTTACCATGAAGACGCACCTTTGTCTCTCTGTGTGAACAGGACCCTACGGCATGGACCAAGATGGTGATACACAACATTGCTGGCTGTGGAAAATTCTCCAGCGACCGCACCATTGCCCAGTATGCCAGGGAGATATGGGGAATGGAGCCCAGCCTGGAGAAGATCGGTGCCCCGGATGACCCCCGTTAAATCAGGGTGGTCTCCAGCTCTCCTAATTTATCTAGATTATGTCACGTGCTTCCATAGCTTCCATAACAAGACCTAAGCCCTATCGTTCTTTTTAATTGTGTAAAAAAGCGTGGCAGTATTTTTGGGGGATTTTACTTCAGTCACTCTTAAGTCACCCACGCATTAATATTTATTAATCCTAAAAATAAAATACGAATGTTTGCATAGCATAGAATCTGTATGCCTGCTATGCACCATCAATGTGTAGACTGAGTGTGCAACAGTGATTGATTCTGCCACTTTTGGAACCAACATTGCCAGGCCTATGAATCAGATATTTCCTGAAAACGAGATAAAATCCCATGATTTACAAATGTTGACAAGGTCCGTGAGAGAGGATGCCAAGTGGCCTACTAAAGAATGTATGTCCGGTATTTTATGCATTCTCAAAGCACTGTGACGAGACTGGAGGAGGGCGATGTTGTCACGCTAACTCACCTTGACACCCTAGGTACTGCTAGCCTATATTTCACGAGAAGATCGTGGAAAATCTGTAACTCTCAAACTGCTGTTTTGTCCTGAATTTACTGTATTCTGTGTGTGTTATCACTGAAGGCTATGTGCCCCTGCATTACAGATGTGTGGACCTAAAATATTTCTTTTGTTCAGCATGATTCTGTCATCCATTATATGTTGGTACGCAATGTTTCTTTTTACCTGTTAGATTAAAAAAAGCCAATCCCTATCTATTTTCTGTAACTAAACTTTGCTACTGAGCTGTATTACCCAAAACACTTTATTTAGCTAAACCACGCTAGTTATGTATAACAGCTTGACTGATTTCTAATATACCATTAATGTATGTGGTCCTACTGAAACGATGTACTTAGAAAATCATAATTCATGTCAATGTCAATAAACTAATAGAAACACTTTACATTTTGATTGGTTATCTCCCTGCCCGTTTTGGCTTCTTATATCAACAAGGTAGGAGGAATTTGGAGGCGTGGCCTTACATGGTAATAAACCTAAACTAATTTAGTAAACATAAAACCACTTTAAAATTTAAATAACATAATTTAACCTGTGACGTTTTGACAGTATCAGCCAATCGGCGTGTCCTGTACCATCTAGTCACGTGACCATGGATGCTTTTCTCCATTTGCAATGCATTGTTTGATCATTTGATATAGCCCGCTGTAGATTATATCTAAATACGGTTTAGGCCTAGGCCTACTATGAATGCGAGCGACCTGGCACAATGAATTCTCAGTTGGCAAGAAACAAAAACACGTTGTGTCCTATGAAAAAGCCGGCGGGATGCGGTATTTCTCTGTCTTTACAAGATGAACTCGTAGCAACAATACATGGAGCATTCGAGGTAGCTGTGGATATTGCCGTTTTGGAGGTCACCAAACTGGTAAGTCAAGCAATGGGAGATCTTCGCGATCAGATGAAGGGCACCCAGAGGGAAAACGAGTCCCTTAAACAACGCTTGCAGAGAGCGGAGGATAAGCTGGACAGTGTTCGCAGCGCCATGGGTGAAAGTCAGAATTGTTCCCTGAAGCCTCAAGAGACTGCCACCATTCGGACAGATGAAGTAACTCAAGCAAGTAGCCTCTGTGTGGCAACGACTAGTTACCAAAGCACAGATCACACGGAGCTTGTCCAAAATGTTACATTGTCGCCAGAAACAGACAAACGTAACCGATGTGTTGGTAAAAAATGTGACAATGGACGGGTACTTAATGACTTCCCTGACCCAGACTCCAAGCAGCCATATTGTGATCATCAACCAACCACAGGTGGGCCCATGTAACTGTAAATGGTATAGGCCTACCGTATTATGTTTTATTGGCCCCTCTTATAAATGCCTCAGTATGACCCTTGCGATTAACAAATGTTTTTATTTGTCTTGCATAGAGTCTAATGAAAGTGCTGCCGGTTTATGCATACCAAAAGCTGAGAGCCCAGAGCAGCCATGTCAAGACACTGTTGCCCCGCACAATAAATCTTCGCCACTGCATGGTGGGGTGGAGATGTGCGCATCAGAGCCAATAAAAATAAAATTGGAAGACTTGGGTCCCGATTGCTGCTTTGAGTCGATGAGCGCCGGCGGAGACAGTCTGTTTCTAGTTCAGTCAAAAATTATGGAGCAGTGGAAGCCTGAACTGGTCGACGTCCACAACAAAGACCCACATGCCTTGCTTCCTGACACCAGTCTTGCTGCTGGTAAGAATAAAACCTGACACCTTGAATGATGAATCACAACCAGTGTTGGACAAGTTAATCAGGAATTGTAATACGTTTCCATTTACTCCTTAAAAAAGTAATATTACTATACTTATTACTGGGTATTACAAGTAATTGTAAAGACATGTAACGCAGTAATGCAGCATTTGTACTTACTTGTACAATATATATTTAAAAAAGTTATATTACAGTGACTAGTTACTGCCCAAAGCTGACCACGACAGCTACAAGATCTCACTATACATGACCAAGGGTAGTTATTTCTTAAAGGTGGCTGTCAGTAGTCATTCTGGAGAAAGCTTGTTGATATTTGATCTCAAAACAGAAACACCTCTCATAGGGTGCTCGATCAAAAGCTCCGCCCTACACATTGAAAACATCGCCAAAGCCTAGGATATTGTTGTTGTGTGTGGTCTGTTTGTGTCCTCTTTACAGGGCCAGGGCTGCGTAGAAACAACACATCATGAATTTGACTACTTGTAGCTTACAATCTATACACTATCCGACTACATTTAACGGGGTAATATTTGTCTGTAATTACCCTTGTGGTTGAAGCCGGCGTTACAACAACATGGTTGGTACATGGTTGTTTCAACCAAGTACCAAGTACTAAGAGTGCATGGCCCTTAGCCAGGAGTGGGTCTTGTTGCACACACACAAAAATAATACTTTGATTTGAAAAGGAGTTAAGGTGTCTTACTACTAAACTAGGGCTTAGGGCTAAAACTGAGTCGACAAGTGTCCTTTCACATCAGTGTCAAACGACAATCTGTTTATGTCGTCCACCAGACATGACCGACAGCCCTCCGTATTCCAACGACCACCCGTCCCTCTCCTCAGGGTTCTGCAACCCGTTCCCCTCAGGAGAGCCGGGCCCCGCACCCGTCCCCCAGCAACAGCTTCCAGGAGCCAGTTCCAGAAGCAGCCATTCCTCGGACCAGCCGTCCGGCGTCCCCAACACCTGCAAGGTGTGCGGCCAGAGCTTCCAGCTGCCCAGCCTGCTGCGCCGGCACCACAGCCAGTGTCAGCAGAGGCTCCGGCAGGGCTGGAGGCCGACGGCAGCGGGGGCGGGTGTCAGCGAGAGGGCCAGGTTCCCGCTGTACGCCCCCGGCTGCAGCCCCTTCCGCTGCACGGAGTGCGACCGCGACTTCAATCGCCTGGAGAACCTGAAGACCCACCTGCGCATCCACACCGGCGAGAGGCCCTACGTCTGCTCTGTGTGCTCCAAGCGCTTCCGCCACTCGGGGGCACTCACGCGGCACTTCCGCATCCACACGGGGGAGAAGCCCTATGTGTGCGGACAGTGCGGGAAGACCTTTCGCAACTGCGGAGGGCTCAAGTTCCACCAGCGCTCCCATAGCAGACAGTGAGAGCGGACAGCTGGAGCAACTGGTGACAGGAAAAGGGACTGGCTTTGTTTAATGAACAGTTACTCCAACTGCGGTACGTGTGCCCCTAGGGGTACTAACGAGTTACTACAGGGAGTATTTTAGGAACATTATGTAAATCATGCAATTTTCTAAGGGTAATAATGGATACAGAACATATATTTTTTGGAAATAAATTTGGACCTGTGCTTCTGGAGCCATTATTATCAGTGTTATCACAGATTTTGTTGAGGGATTTAAAGTCAATAACTTAAGTCTGTGTAATAAAGTATTTTATTTCAGTTTTTTTCTAGAATGACAAATGTTTAATATAATCTGTTAACACGTGAGAATGCTGTTATACTGGGGCTCCCACACGCTTTACAGAATAGCATTTGAAATAATTGTTAGTGTTTTAATTTGACTAAAACCAACCACTTCACAAGAGGCCCTGTGGTTTTGCTGGAATATAAAACTAGCCTGGCTCCGTCCGACTATCGCTCTCAGATACATTTTCGTTGAAATTATAGTGTGGAAACCCTGTTTGCATTAGCATTTCATAGCCATCCTGCTGGCGGTCCAATCAGGGTGGGTTATAGCGATGACGTTGAAGTCAGGTGTGTTTCCAAGTGGCAATAGAGTTAAATTAAGTAATGCAAACCTTTAGCATTGCCAATTGGTTAAATGCTGTCCAATAGTTTTAAGTGAGCAGAGGTCTGCGCCCAGTAAAAGGGATAGTCTGCGAACACTTCCCAATGAAGCTTGGGTCGGGTTACACCAGGAGGCGAAAATAAAACATGACGCCTTTCAAAAACAAACCGCAGTTGCGTCCTGTGATAGGATTGGGGTTCCTATATGCCAAGTTATCCTATGCAGCTTAAACTATGAGCCAAATAGCCTAATATTGTGTTTTTAAAGAAGTATGCGGTAGCATGGCAACGTTGTGCATTTAACCGAGAGTAAGAACGTGGCTGGTGTGAGTCAATGGAATCTGATTAATGTTCTCACCTTGCTCTGCTTCTGCCCTTCACTACACAAGAGGCTCCCGCAGTGCAGAGTAAAATGTCCCCCATCCCACCACACACACACTACCCCATTTTGCCCGTGGCAGGTTCATCAGCTGTGGGGGGTGGGCAGCGTCACTTATGTGTACCTATTTTACATGTTCTAGCTCATTCTCTGGCTGTTACCCAGGCAACGGAATATGGACAATATCTAAATAAACCTACATTTAGGCTATAAACGTGAAACAACAGTGAATCTACTTGACGTGTTCTGGAACATTTTGCATGCTACATGGATAAATCAATGTCTAAATACAAGCCCCCCCCCCCTTCTGCATGTGTAAAATCAATATTAATATAATACGGGCTAATGGTTCTCTGCAAACCCATGATCCGTGATCAAAGTGAACGGCTCTAACGCATTTGTTAACGTCAGACCAATACTACAATCTACTACATAGCCATTTTCACCACAATGGTTAGTATGTTGAATTAGTCATATCATTTATGTTCTGTGGACATTCATTTTTTTATGATTGCAGTTAATCTTACTCTTCAGCTGTGATTTGAGTGTTGTGTGTTGCATAAATAAATGCAAACCTTGTGACTAGTGTCTAAATATAGCTAGACAAAACCATTTTTTTCTTAATGTCAACTGGGTAGGTTGGATGTGCTACATAAAACAGACCATAATACAGGTGCATCTCAATTAATTAGAATATTGTAGAGAAGTTAGGTTATTTCAATAATTCAATTGACATTGTGAAACTCATATCGTGGATTAATTACAAAGTGAAATAGTTCAAGCCTCTATTTGTTTTAATCTAGATGATTACGGTTTACAGCTCATAACCCCCCCCCCCCAAATTGTAATATTGTGAAATGAATAGTGAAATATTGTAGAGTCAAGGTGTCAGTCTCTAATCAGCTAATTAACTCAAAACACCTGCAAAGGTTTCCTGAGCCTTTAAATGGTCTCTCAGACCAGTTCAGTAGCCTTCACAACAAGGGGAAAGACTGCTGACTTGACAGTGGTGCAGAAGACAGTCATCAACACCCTCCACAAGGAGGGAAAAACCTCAAAAGATCATTGATAAAGAAGCTGGCTGTTCGCAGAGTGCTGTATTTATTGAAATTAAAATATTAAAATGTATTGAGATGCACCTTTATGCCTTACAAACAGGACTGGACAGATCTGGCTGGACACATTTCTTAACTATTATTAATATACTGTAAATCACTTTAGCTATAACTTCAGGACTGGTTACATCAAAGCTTAGATGCTAACACTTTTAGGATTTATGATCAAATGCCTTTAAATCACCTAACTCATACTGAAAAATGTTTGTAAGCATGTAGCTACACTAAACTATTTTTGGTTTCCACCAAAACTTTTTTCAAAACAATATTTAGATTTTGTCTGACAATGGTGAAGTTGGCATTAGAGTGATCCATTATGCCTAGTCAACTATTTGGCACATGCTTGCGTTTGTCATTGTCTCTTCTGCATCTCCCATTGTTCTGGTGTAAGTGTCTTCTGTTCAAACGCGTGGATCTCCTTTAGCTCCTCAGTTAAACAGGTATTGACCATCCTGATAAACCAGCAGGTTAAAAAAATTATATATATGCATTTGTGTTTAAACAATGTACGATATATTCCTGCTATCGTTTATATTATTACTACACCTGTGTCTCTGTAAAAGCGGTTTGCCCTCAAACTGGGGTGACACAATTAGAACTTTGAAGCTTGCAGCACATCTGTTGGGTGATGTATCTTCAACTTCCTAAGAAAAACAGGTAACAGATTGTCTAATTCAGAATACTAGTATCCAATACGTTGAAAGTTAGCATATAACATTTTTTGGCCAGATGTTGTGTTAACATGTATGTGAAACCTTATGTAACCAAATGTATTATGGTCAGGAAAAGTTGTTTCTGCTTTTCTGGACGAGACATTGTTATTCTGCTAATAATTTAGCATTTAGTGTGACGATCTGACGATCATTATCTGTCATCATCAGAGCTGACTTTTATGTGTAATGTGCTGTATTGTCATGTGCGTTGTAATGTATAGCATTGGTATGCCATACAATGAACAATAACACGTGTTTCAACAACATACCACATACACTGCTCCGAGTTCCTTGGTGAGCTTATCACGAATGTTATCAGTTGTTACAGCCATACTAATAAAGTACGCTTTACTGCAATTTATCGAGTGTACCGGTGAGATTGGGTTATGATCGGTTATGATCGCATTGCATAAAGCATAACCTACTGGACGATTTTCCGGTATGCGATGGGCTGAACTCACACATCAGGAAATGTGTGGAGCATGTCCAATCGAAAAATACTTCTGACAATATCAACCAATTGGGTGCACTCTTTAGGAAACAGGGGCAGTACCTATTCGTTTGAAACGGCAAATTAAATGTGAGAATCCAGTGCCCTTAAAACACGAAGAACTCAACTCTTGTGCCTCAATAAAAATAACACAAGAAACCCTTGTCGTGCAATAAAAGTTTATTTTATACACATTATTAATAACATATTGTATTTATCACTTAACACCTTTTGGGGGAATATTATTTAATACTACAGCACATCGTAGATTTTTGACACAACTATGGCAGGCATAGTAATAAACGTCTTTTTGGTTGGATCACTGTTTTTGTTGATTTTCACTGGCGTTAAGCTAACAGTAGTGCTGTAGCTGCAACTAGACGTGTGTACATCCAATTCATTGACTGTTTTTATTTATTTGTATGTATCGTACATTTGTTTGCGCAAAGATAACAATGTTAACAGTGATCTAATGAGGTGGGTTACCACATATGACTTTTTCCGCACACATGATTACGTCACATACCTTATTAACAGTTCATTTTTCTGCACAATGGTAGTGGAGGTAGAAAACTTCTTCGGTGTATACATGTTGTACTGCACCAATCCTAAATTTAAAGGTCGAATCTACATTGGGTTTACTGTCAATCCAGAGCGCCGGATTGGCCAACACAATGCTGGGCGACACAAAGGGGGTGCAAAGCGGACAAGTGGAAGAGGACCATGGTATGACATTTACCGGTAACTACATCACATTCCTTATGATGAATGAATGCTTCTTTGTCATTAACATCAAGTATTTTATGTTTTCAGGGAGATGGTTCTCATAATCCATGGCTTTCCTTCAGATATTGCTGCTTTAAGGGTAAGTATGATAATTACCTACCTATTAACAAGAGGTACCGTAAACGAATTGGATTCAGTAGCCAACCAGGCATTGTATTCAAAATTGAACCATAACAGCTCTACGCTATGGGAATGGAAAATATTAGTAATATCAGCTGGTTTAGTGCAAGTACAAATACTACACACTGCCCCTGGATCGCTCACCTCTGCTTCAGGCAACCATTAATGTATGCCAGTGAATCAGCTGAGCCATATATCTATGTGTCCGCCACAGTTTGAATGGGCGTGGCAGCATCCTCACTCCTCCAGGCGCCTATATCACGTCTGCCGGCGTGCCCGGAGAGAGTCGAGCTTGCAGTTCCACTGGCGCGTCGTCTCGCACATGTTGCGTGTGCCGCCCTGGAGCCGTCTGCCGCTGACGGCCCGCTGGCTCAAGCAGGAGTACAGGATGGACTTTGAGCCGACGCTCCGGCCGCCGCTACACGTCCCCATTACGTTCGGAGGTGTCCGGGCCAAGAAGACGCCCAAACCGATGCGGTCTGCAGAGGGGACGCAGGACAATAACGGCACAGAGAGATGCATGCTGTGCAAAGGGACTGTGACGGTGGGTATATGCCGACGGTTCTTCCTGTTATTTATTGTTACTTTCTATTTGACTTGTTTCTAGTCCCGCACTGTGTGGATTACAGATCCACTCCTGTCACAGCTCACTGTTTTAATATTTTTAAGAACTATTGTCCATTATTGACAGCTTTTTTAACCTTCCATTCACTCAAATCTCTTTATCAGGGATCTCTGTCTGTGTTTGTGTACGTACGAGCGCACACACATCAATATCAATCAGCCATAAAATTATGATCACCTGCCTAATTTTGTGTAGGTCCCCCTTTTGCCACCAAAACAGCCCTGAGCCGTTGACGAATTGACTCCACTTTGACCTTTGAAGGTGTGTCGTGGTATCTGGCACTAAGACTTTAGCAGCAGATCCTTAAAGTCCTGTAAGTTGCTAGGAGGGGCGTCCATGGATCAGACATGTGTGTCCAGCACATCCCACAGATGCTCGATTGGATTGAGAGTTTGAAGACCAAGTCAACACTTTGAGCTTGTGTTGCTCAAACCATTCTCAAACCATTTTTGCTTTGTGGTAGGGTGCATTTACCTGCTGAAAGACGCCAATGCCATCAGGGAATACCGTTTCCTTGAAAGGGTGTACATGTTCTGCAACAATGCAGATGGGATCTGTCAAAGTAACATCCACATGAATGGCAGGATCCAAGGTTTCCCAGCAGAACATTTACCTAAGCATCACACTGCCTCCGCCAGCTTGCCCTCTTCCCATAATGCATCTTGGTGCCATGTGTTGGTACCATGACGCACAGGCACCTGGCCATCAAAAAAATTATGACCAGGCCACCTTCTACCATTGCTCCGTGGGACAGTACTGCAGCTCACTTGCCCAGTGTCCACAGAGGTCAGCAGGGGCACCCTGACTGGTCTGCGGCTACGCAGCCCCATACGCAACAAACTGCGATGCGCTGTGTGTTCTGACACCTTTCTATCAGGACCAGCGTGAACCTTTTCAGCTATTTGAGCTACAGTAGCTCGTCTGTTGGATCGGACCACACGGGCCAGCCTTCGCTCCCCACGTGCACCGATGAGCCTTGGCCGCCCATAACCCTGTCGCCGGTTCACCGCTCTTCCTTCCTTGGACCACTTTTGATAGGTACTGACCACTGCAGACCGAGAACACGCCCCACACGAGCTGCAGTTTTGGAGATGCTCCTCTGACCCAGTCGTCTATCCATCACAAATTGGCCCTGTGAAAGTTTCTCAGATTCTTACTCGTGCCCATTATTCCTGCTTCTAACACATCACCTTTGAGGACAACATGTTCACTTGCTGCCTAATATATCCCACCCACTGACAGGTGCCATTATAACGAGATTATCAGTTTTATTCACTTCACCTGTTAGTGATCATAATGTTATGGCTGGTCTCTGTGTGTGTGTGTGTGTGTGTGTCACACACAGTATATTGATGAAAGCTTGGGCGTCTTTAACAGACACACTTTCCTCCTTTCCAGCCTGCAGAAAAGCTCTCCTGCTTCCACTTATCCTGTGAAATGACCAGCCACCTGATTTGCCTAGCCAAACATTTTCTAGAGTCCGAGCCGTCACAACTACTTCCTGTGGAAGGGGAATGCCCGTTTTGTCATCGCTCATTGCTCTGGGGAAGCCTGATTCGTCATAAAAATGGCTGCTCTAGAGACCTGGAAGAGCTCCCAGCACACACATCATCCCATGTAAGTTGCTCACTTGTTCGTTGCACATGAGCAAGAACCTATTTTAATGGGTTGTTTGAATGCTACTTTATGGAACATTTGCATTGTTTTGCAAACAAAATAATAAAGGGCATCCCATAATGCCCTATAGCATTGCTGAATGTTGTACATTTGTTTTGTCCAAAAAAATTATATATGTATATATATATATATATATATATATATATATACATATATATATATATAT
>JAODTR010006137.1:0-10958 GCA_025399935.1 Amblyopsis rosae
TGGAAGCCTGCTAACAAACCCATTCATTTGAATCAGGTGTGTTGGAGCAGGGAGAGATCTAAAACATGCAGGGCACCAGCCCTCCAGTACCAGGATTGCCCACCCCTGCTCTAGTGCCTCGTTTCCACTGGGGCTTTACCCCGGCACCAGTGTCACACTGGTGACTTGCTTCTAGTCTAGACTAGGGATGGATCCAGTTTTTTCAGTCCCGATACCGATACTGGCACTTTGAGTATCGGCCGATACAGAGTACCGATCCGATTCAAGTGTATTATATTAAGTTTTAAGTTAAGTTGCAAAGTAAATGACAACCAATCTCTATTTTAGGAGTTATATGCATTTTAGAAACCTGCTGCTGATAGTGTGCCCTGGGTAGGTTAGACATGGCTGATGCTTGACAGTAGACCTACGTGTGTAAATTAATTTAATTGGATTAGCCCCTTAGATCGGTTACAACTGTCCAATTGTCACCGATACCGATCCAGCCATTTAAATCAGTATTGGATAGATTTCCTATCTCACTATTGTATCTGTGCCATCCCTAGTCTAGACTGTGGTATCAAGGACTTTAAAGAGGGGCTCAAGTAGGGAGGGCGGAATAAACTAGAGATGCACCGGTTGACCGGACACCAATCTGAACCGGCCGGTTTTTGCTCCGGTCTGTGTAAATATAGCCGGTTACGTTACCCGTTTACACAGTTGCGGTGCCCATGCATGTGCTGCAAATACTTCCACGTTCACTCGCCCTTCTTTGAATCTAGAGACTGTAGCTAGTTGTCATGGTAGCCTACTTACATATTTCTTCTTGGTGTGGAAATTTAAATTTGTGTCAAAAGATGATGTCTAGTCATAGGTAAGATACTCAGTAAATGTATTTTTATACAGAGAATACACACTTTGAGCATCAATATCTTTAAGTAAAACAGAGCAAAACCATTTGCATAGTAGCCTATTGTTCATCTCACTGAAAAAAATAAGTTACGTGGCTTATTTTTCAGTTACCATACTTCACAGCCAGTCTTTACGGTACCGCAACAGTCATGTTGTTTCTGTTTTGATGACTCGCAGTTGGCAACGCAGGGTGTAGATTATCCTACTGGTAACGACAGTTATATTACACATGGCTCGAAGATTAAAAGATTTGGGCAGTTAAGTTAAACTACATCTTTCCGTGTCTCCTGGCTCCTCCCTGCACCATTCTGTTAAACGGACGCTGCCTTGTAAAAATGTAAACACATGACAAATTAGCATTGGCGGTTAAGGGGCCGTCAACAAATTCATATGACGGCGAGCGCTGGCTTAAAATGTGAGTACATTTATAATCTGCATAAATGACAGAGCTGTACAGTACTATAAAATCGGAATCAGACAAAACCGGAATCGGCCGGTCAGGCTGGACAAAATCCGGTAATCGGAATCGGTCAGGAAAAATCCAACCGGTGCATCCCTAGAATAACCTATCAATGCCTACCTAATACACACACATACACACACACAAAAGAACTGTTGGCGTAATTCAGTTTTTCGCTGAAACTTAATGTTTTAATATGCCTTAGATTAAGACAAGACTAAAATAAAGTACAATATTGTACTAATTAAGAGATTGGCTGGCAGTTACCGTAGATGTAAAAGTTTAATTTGCCTATTGAAAACATACCACACAACTCCCAATTGGCTAAAGCATTTGCGGTCATCTTTCTCACTTCCCTTCTTTTTGCAGTGACCTTTAATGCCGGGTGACATTTTCCAGTCAAGGAAACACATTTCACTGCTTGTGTGAACGTGAACATTTTTGTGAAACCGTAGCACAAGGTAAGGTGAGACACTTTATGGAAACTACATCAACCGCAGTCAAGTGTGAAATTATAGCCGGGCATTGCGCTCCATTGACGATAACAGATTGCCAACATAAGATAATGTCTACCAAGCTGATGCGTTTAACCACTGGACATTGGTTGGGCAAACATGAAACACACATACTTCTCAGCACACACAAACAAAAAGGCACTTACATTTGCCCCCATGCACAGACACCCTCCCTCCCTGTCTGTCTGTGGCATGGCTCATTTCTTTGCTGAAAGCAACTAGGAGATGTTTTACTATGCGGACCAGGCACTTTCCGCTACGCCGAAAGTATGCGTGGCGTATATATCGTCACTCACACCTCCAAAATGTTCTGGCCCGTGGACATGTGCACATTTACTGTGCATGTGCGACAGGCTGAAGCCCACTACAGACAGCAATGGATGTCCTACTAAGCTCACCAATATGTTTTAGGCGTATAAAAAAAGTTTTGCTTTCCAGCGTACATCTTAAAATTGGGCTGTCCCGAATACCATTTTACAGGTTTCGAATACTTGATGGTATTTCCAAACGAGTATTCTCAAAAACACCATTAAAAACATAACTATAATTAATGTTTCATAACCTGTTAAAATTCAAAGCGGGCGGCAGGACCGTTTGCGGGTTTTCAATAGCACATAACAATCTTGTTACATTGGCAAGGGTCCAGATAATCCAGTAAAATATTATATCCAAAACACATTACAATAATAAATACTGCACGGCTGGCTGTTGCATTCATTTTATATTAGCTGGCAGAGGTAAACTTGCATTCCTAGCTTCAGTGAGAACACATGTAAACATAGCCATGTGCTCAAAATGTCCGCTTTGATTGACATGTCAATTGACCCATTCAGAGCTTCCCAATATCATAAATTAGCCAATAAGGATATGTGTTGAATGAATACTCTCTTACAGACAGAGTTAATTGCAATCGATTGTGTTGTTGACACAGTGTAGGGCAGGCAATAACATTTTAACATGTGGGTTAATATGGAGACAGTAGGGATTAATGTGAAAACATGCATGGATAATGTGAAAGAAAAAAAAAACAAATACTCGAATCCCAATATTTAAAAATCGAATACATACCCAACAAATGAATACCCGAATAATAGCGTATTTGGGACCAGTTATATCTTAAACACTAATATTGTTCACGAGAAACAATGTCTGCATATAAAAATCAGTTATAAATATCACCAATTTCAAAGCACTTTTTTGTATACAGAAATAGCTGACGCGTCCGCTTAAAGTATGCTTTGAACAGCACGAGCGCTCGGCCGCGTTGCGCGAGGCCACACATTTGGTAGTATGCAGCGGTCTTAAGAGACCCATCCAATGTAATTGTAAAAAGGTTGTAGTAATCCCTGTGTTAATATGTAGTACCCTTAGAATTCCTGGCTCTAGATAAACATGTTTATAACCCAGGGTTCAATGTAGGTCAATATTTTCTCTAACTTGTCTATCTCTGAGAAGTTATTGCATTTCCCAGACAACCCGACATCACCTAATAGTGTAAACATCTATTAAAGATTGTTTAAAGCAGACATACATTTGTATTGAGTTTGTCACACCACATAAATAGGTAATATTAACCACCCAGCCAAATTTGAATTAATAAAAAATTTGTATATATAAGTATATAAAATTACTTTTCAAAAGCGTGAAAATATAACCAGCATTATCTGTTCTCAAGCACTGGGCGTGTATCAGCAGAAGGCGCTGTAACCACACCCATCGCGTGTTCTACGGTAAACTCCATACCGCGGTGTTGTGACAAAAAGGTATCTTCAACCGAACATTGATTGGAATATGTAGACATGCATTTTATGAGTTGTGTTTTCACTTTAAATAGATGTAGACTGGTAAAAAGGATAAGATTGGTTATAATATAGGGCTGTTGTGTGCTCTCATGGGAATAAATCAGTTTCCAACAGACCACTTTTTAGCTGATAACTTTGACTTAAATTACATAAACAGCTAAATTATTCCGGAGAAATTCTCCTGCAGCTCAAGTCAAGCCCTTACCATTCACGTGTACACCATTATCTGCTACTTTGTCTTTTTACATACTGTAGGCCTACATGTGCAAGTCAAGTAGCTTTTATCAAGATAATTTCTAATTAACATAATGGGCCTTTAATTCTGAAATAAACTAACAATAGCATGAATTTGCCCCTTGTGTTGTATGTTGTTGACCCTTAAATGTGTTAAACATATTTGAATGACTGAATAAAGGAATGATACAATTAATATTTCACCAACCTGAAACTCAATGCATTTAACTAAGCTCATTTGAAGAAGATGTACTCGAATGCAGCGACCCCATCAATGTTCTCTTACCGATGACGAAGGCCTCTTTGAAAGTTGTCCCAGTGACGTTGTACCAAGGGGGTCTGCCTGCAGTGTAGATGGTCCTCTTATTGGTCCGCAGCAGCGGGGGCTCCGTCTTTGATAGGCTGGTGGTCTGTTTCCGTGGTGATAGAGAAGGGGTCAGAGGACAACGTGGTGCATGCTTTGGTAGGCTATCCATGGAATCCTCACCGCTCCCACTGAAATAGCAGGAATGGGGATCAGCGTAAAACTTCTATACAATACTAATATTCAACCTGCTATTTAAAAGGGACACTTCTAAATCTGTGGAAAATTATTGAGCATGCCTCTCCCAAACGTAAGTTTGGAGTGGCTGGAAATCCCCCTACATCTCTCATAGGCTCACATCCTTCTTAATCCCTCCCCCTACACCTGCCAACACTTTTGTGGACAGATGACCATTCAAACGTGAGATGGGCCATACCATCTGGGTTGTGGGGGAGCTATATAAACTATACTTACTAATATATGCAGGACATATGTGGGTCCAGTGGATAGTCTCTTAAACTGTTAACAATCTACATAATAAATGTGCTTGTCTGATCACCATCAGATATGCCGTGTGAGCTCACACCTGCCCCTATGCTTGCTGGTCAACAAGGGCAATTTTGGCACATCGCCAATCACTGTCCCACATAGAGAGGAGAAAGAGACGCCATAAACTCTAGTATCCATCCACCTCTCTAAATGGTGATGGGTCTACTGTCTGTGTGGGAGAGGGGGAGGGAGTGATGCTTGCAAACCCTCCCCAGGAAATCACACAGTTGCCCTGGACACAGCATGGCATGAAATGGGGCAGGTACTTGCATGAGTAAGGCTGTCATCACTTGGTTGTCAAGCATTGTTGCTACTAGTGTTAACACTTGCGTAATTCTGCTATTCATTTCTTTAATGCGATATGGCTTTCATATGGCAAAGATAATGAATAGTGAAACAACTCATATTCAATATAAACAGTGCAGTACCATTGTAACAGCTAGGGTGGCTACAATACGCCACGGACACCTGCAAATATCCCAAGGCCACGTCTTGAATGTCCATACTGAGACTAGTGAGACGGTTGAGCGGACCAGACCGTGTTAACTAGGTGGCAAAACATTCAACTTCGCCAGCTGAAAGCTTTGCTAAGTGGGATACTTTGAAATGGCTCCACCAACCAATGAATAATAATTTTATTGTTTTTGAACAACAAGTAATTACATCTACAAATCTACTTTAAAAATAAAACATTCTATTAGTTAGTTCACTTAGTTAAAACTGTTAACTTTTGCGTGGCTACAATTGCAGCACAACTACGTTAGCCAACATTAGCAAATGTGCTGTATGATCACTATCGCAGTACGGTATGCTGCCAGTAAGATATATAACACACCGTATATTTACCACCTGTCAGATCTGGACATGGATGTCCTGTCCTCTTCCACCTCAACGTCTTTTTGTTGCATCTGCTTATCTTCAATTTGGCTCGTTAGCATTGCCATTTTTCATGTCTCTAGCAGCCACACCATCAACCATACGCTGCTGCCAGGCCGGCGGCGCGGAAAAATAGCGTCATTACGTAATTATTTGTGTACAACAGACGCCGGGTGCGCTCGCGCTGCTCGGTTTCACTAATTATTTGGGCTATTTTAACCTGACAATGTAATAATGCCAAGCAGCCCCGTGGCCATGTCGTCTGATGATCGTCATGTTTTTCATTATAGGATGTAGCCGAGTAAAATATAGATGGATTAAAATATATATAGGCCTAATATAGCCGTATGGCTATGATATATGGAATATATTGGAATATATTGGAATCAGCTGATTAAAGTAAATATTTATGCCGATATCTATCGTATTTGCTAAGCTATATGGTCTATAATATGTGTGGACCAACATACATAGCCTACTGTGCGTAGGCTATGTAAATGAAAATATGCATACATTTACACAGCCTAGTATTTTTTACCACGTTGACAAATAAGAAATTGGCTAGGCCTATGAACAATTAACTGATAATTAACCTATGCTTTTTTATTGCATAGATATAATAGCATGCATACCCTCTTCCTCGGAAATGCTCTTTGATGTTCTCTGACTTGTACGTATGATCTTATTTCTCTTGTAGGCTATTCGCCTATAGTGGACTTTACTGTGACGTGTCATTTGCAGGTTGTAGCCCTCCCTACTTTATTCTTTCAGTCGAGTAATAGGCTACTTTTCATTCTCGCCCTCGGTGATAGACAGACATGGTCTTCGTCTGCTGTCTTGCACCGGCATAGGCTGCAGACTGAAGGCATTCGTTCGATTAGGAAAAACGCGGTCACTCATTTTCTGCACCATGTAATATAGGCCTAAAGCCCATTCGACTAATAACAAAAATACATATAGCAGCCTACTTCACGACAGAAAATATACTTTCACCCACCTGGATTCGAAGGGATAATGGATCATATAACGGCGAATTCTGAAAAATCTCACCTGATAGACGAGAAACATGCGAAAATGTATTCTTTACAAAAGAGGTAAGGAAATGTGATGATATTTATCTTGCCAACAAATAGCCTATCCGTGCTTAAGCACGCATGGTTATGCTTCAAAGTTTCTGAGTCCAGATGAGAATAGCCTAAACAGATATGCCGCAAATGTCTGTTAGAATTATCAATAAATTCAAACATTTCAGACCTGTCTTAAAATCTGTTTGCTTTCTTATTAAAACGTGATGAAACATTGACATTTGTCCATATAGGCGAACCTTTTATTTCCAACTGAGCACATAAGAATCCTTAAGCATACTCGGATGTTATATGAACAAATGTATTTTCACGAATGGCTTATCTCTGGACAGCATTTGGCAAATGGCCCAGAGGTATCTTATAGTTCATTGGTCAATATGGTAAAAAATAAAAAAGCGTGTCCTATAGCCTAATCTGTCATTATGGGCCTGATCCATGATACTCTGTACAATTATAATCTTCACTTGATTTAGCTAATCGTTAAATTATTATTTACGAATTAATTCAGAATGACATTTTTTATAACATTATTTTCAAAGTAAAACTGCAATTTAACAATAATGGTAAGACATATGCATATAGGGACATTTTTTATGAAGATAATTATTTTATGTGATCGCTATTGTGGAAGTTTGATAACGAAACATACCGATGGAAAGAAATAAGTTAAAGCCTATTTAATTAGCATCAAGTTGCCTACTTATTTCCACCAAAATCTTAAATTCAGCACCATGGACAGCAATATCGCTACTCTTCCAGTCAACACATTTTTTAAGCATATAGGTCTACATCTACAACCTGCAAATCCAAACCATTATATAATTGTAGATGGTGACATAAAACAATATTCATCCTTCTGAAAATATATATTTTTAATTGTCATAAAGGTCTGTTTTAGTCCAATTCCGTTTTAGCGCACGGGCCTAAAATACTGTATTCAACGTTCAAACAATTATTTAAATTTGTTTGTAGTAAAATGTAGGCTAATTGCCTACAGTTTCTAATCTAATAACATTCATATGAACAAAACATAAATGTAAGCAGATAATACAGTTGGACGTATACATCTTAGGCTATTTTTGTCTATTTTATTTCTTGCGCAATATATCAAATTGCCTGAAACTGACATATTTAGTCTACATGACCAAAGATTAGCCTATATCTGTTTTGCCTCACAAAGACGAAACAATATGGAATAAAATACATTTTTATTATGGGTATAAAAGTTATTTCATGTGTTGGCTTTGATGCGGTATAGGTTTGTAATGTTGCTGTGCATGTTGGCCTATGTGTGCAGTGTGCATATCACTGAGAATGTTATGCGTCGTTTGCTCCGTGCATGTGTGCAATCTGCGTGTCTGTATGCACGGTGCAGTTGAAACAGCTTGGATGGCAACCTGTAGTATTAGTAGTGGTATGTTCGCCAATCTGTGGGGACACAAGGTGTGCAGATAATACTCATGAGTCACATTGTGTCTCGTTCATCAGTCACATTTCCAATTTTATCGGACATATTGCATAGGCTTAAACCATTATATGAAACAAATTAAAACGAAGGTGAGAGAAAATCCATGGATAGGTCTACATCAATAGACAAACAGTAATCAAAATATATGAAAAACTAATATCTTACGGTTATACATACGGTTGATAGCAAATTCTAGATCGTCGTGTCGATTGTCAGCAGCTCTTCCTGCGTCACTTCAGTCCTATCAGGCTTTAACCTAACACCCTCTTATCATGCAGTTGACAATTACATGCAGCTACATGCAGGCTTCAGGAATGCCTAGCCCACTGCATCATATTACGCTAACAATTTCATTATGTGGAACATGTTTCCCAACAAATGTAATAAAACAAGATTATCCGATTACTCAGGGAATCAATCTAGGTTAACGGGGTAGGAATGGTGGTCGAGGTCCATTCAAAAGTCATTGGTTTGAAGCTCAACAATTCATACTGCAACATAATGTAGGTCTACTTGCCACGCAGTTGCTTTGGATGAATGGATCTGCTAAATTACCTATAAGGAATATTGAGATTTTACACAATGGCGGTATATCACAAATTCATATTCTTAATTTCCGATTTACAGGCTATAATTCTATATGCTGTCAACGTTTTCCTCAAGACAGCGTGTGCTTTGTTTGGGCATGAATGGTCACCATGAATGGGAGTGCTGCAGCAGGTAGAGGATGCAAAAGATGGTGGTTATTGAGAACATCATGTTTTATTATTTCACCACACTAATTCACAGCTGTTGGCACACTGATTTTATCTCACTTCAATTCAATTCCAAAATCCTAAACCGGAATGTAATCACGTGGTGAATGTTTTAAAACCAACGATTAATGCAAGTATTTAATTTAATTTAGCCAATTTTATAGCAGAATTTTTTAATGTCTTCACACAGAGTCAATATCCCAGTTTTATTTCAAAATTAATTTACTATAAGCATTTAAAAAACAGAGACCATTCAGGAGCCTGTCAAATAGAGCCAGAAACACAAGTTTCCACCGCAGCACTGTTCTAATAACATGGTGAATGTGTGTATTCCTTTCTGTGAGATCTATGAGTAGGTGCATACATTCTGAGGTAATCAGTGTTTCATGCACGTACGTTATGAAAGTTCAGATAGATCCGTTTTCAAAAGATGATTTGATTAACATGGAATATTCTATCTCATGTATGCCATTCATCATATTTCTCTGTGGAATGTCTAATCCATAAACATATGTTAATAGAACTGCATGGTACTCTAGCAAAATCGTATCTAAGAGATGGTGATATGGTTTGGTGGCATATAAAGGCGCGATAATAGACCTCATGCATATAAATTGACATGCCCTTAGAGCCAATTTGACAGTGAAGTGTAATAAAATGGCATGTAGATTGCTTGCTGTGAGCACAATCACATAGGCCTACTTTTCCACAATTTAATTACATTTATTTAATAATAGCATATTATTATCTTATTACATTTAATTTATTTATATTTTACCCAAATATTCATCTTTATTTATTTGTTTTACAGTGGACTGTATTTACTATTCCCAAATCACAATGTAAAGTAAGAGTGTGTGAGATGTTTGATTAGGCCTGTTTATGGTTTTTAATTTGGCTCCAGTTTGTCCTATGCATGCATGCATGCTTGCTTGTGTGTGTGTGTTGATTTTTTTCTAATGGGAAGAGGGGACATCAGTCCCATGTCTCCAATGTGATCGAACAGACGCTGTTTTATACTTGGCTGGTTCTTTATGTCCCCCGAGATCTGTGTGTGTGTGTGTGTGCGTGTGTGTCTGTGTGTGCGCGCGCGCGCGTGCGAGTCGAGAACGTAAGAGGGCGAGAAAGAGAGAGAGCGAGAGAGAGAGAGAGAGAGAGGGAGAGAGAGAGAGAGAGTCCGTTAGATGTAAGAAAGCATTAGCGATCTCGTCTGTTAATAGAAAACCGCGCGAGAGTGAGAGAGCGAGAGAGAGCGCGTGATTAATAGAAAAAGTGTGTGTGCGTGTGTGTGTGTGTGCGTCTGTGTGCGTGCGCATGTACGTGTGTGTGTGTGTGTGTGTGTGTGTGTGCGAGTGGAGCGGGGAGGGCTATACGGTTATCTCTAGTGAGCCCAAATTAGTTTTTTTCCAGCTCATTAACCACATCATCACCTCTCTTCTCCACAGCACACGTATTTGTTTGTGATGTAGCGTGTAAGGCCTACCACATGTGCACATTAGGAAAAATGTGCAGGTCAGCGTTTTTATTTTTTTAAATTTTTTTTCACTGTTGATTGTCATTTTTATCAATGTAAGCCTATATTGCTTGGCAGAGTGAAGTCTCAGGTGAAGAATTAGGGGTTGTTTATTTAGAATACTGTTGTAAGGGTTTAGTTACTTTTTAAATGTGATTTGTGAGTTAGTGAGTTAGGCTATAGCTACTAAAATTATAATAGTATCCTAACGTAATTTTTGGATTACTACATTTTGTAGGACAACATAATTTGATTACTTTCCATAAATTTTAGATTAGCCTACTTCACAGCTAAACATTGTTCTTTGAAATGCCATCAAATGCAATTTAATGCTTTGGCCGAGCCAAATCTGTCTATGTTTTGTGATAAAAATAAAAATTGGCTGTAATCTGATTCCACTATTTTACTGTAATGGATTAGTTAGTTAGATTCAGAAGACCCCCATGAAGAACTCATTAAGAGAAGGAGTTACCCTGCCCGGAGGAAGCCCGGGGTCCCCGTCTGGA